>JAQZBX010065623.1:0-16274 GCA_029593785.1 Cabassous unicinctus | reverse complement strand
CCCATACAAAAACAAAAATCGAGCAGAAAATCAGGGCTTAGTCTTCCTGATTTTAAAACTTATTATAAAGCTGAAGAAATCAAAACAGCATGGAACTGGCATAAGAACAGACATATAGACCAATGAAATTAAATTGAGACTTCAGAAATAAACCCTCAAATCTATAGCCAACTGATTTTTGGTAAAGGTGCCAAGTCTACTCAATCAGCAAAAATTAGTGTCTTTGAGAAATGGTGCTGGAAAAACTGTATGTTCATATACAAAAGAATGAAGTTGGACCCTCACCTCACACCAAATACAAAATCCAATTCAAAATGGATCAAAGATCAAAATATGAGACATACAACTATAAAACTCCTAGAAGAAAACATAGGGAAGTATCTTCAGGACCTTGCATTAGGCAACCGTTTCATAGACTTTATACTCAAAACACAAGCAATAAAATAAAACATAGATAAAAGGGACCTCATCAGATTTTTTAAACTTTCGCATATCAAAGTACTTCATCATCAAAGCAAAAGGACAACTTGCACAATGGGAGAAAATATTTGGAAACCACATATCTGATAAGGGTTTAATATCCAGAATATATATATATAGAAATCCTACGATTCAACAACAAAAAGACAAACAATCCAGTTTTTAAAATGGGCAAGAGACTTAAATAGACATTTCTATAAAGAAGATATACAAATGGCCAAAAACTACATCATCATCATTAGCCATTAAGGAAATACAAATCAAAACCAAAATGAGATACTATTTCACACCCACTAGAGTGGCTACTATTAAAAAAGCAGACAATTATTAGTGTTAGAGAGGATGTAGAGAAACAGGAACACTCGTTCATTGTTGGTGAGAATGGAAAATGGTGCAGTTGCTATGGAAGACAGTCTGGCGGTTCCTCAGAAAGTTAAGTATAGAATTACCATATGATCCAGCTACCCAACTTCTAGGCATATACCCCAAAGAACTGAAAGCAGGGACTTGGACAGACATCTGTACACCGATGCTCTTAGTGGCATTATTCACAATTGCCAAAAAATGGAAGCAACTAAGTGTCCATCAACAGATGAATGGATAAACAAAAAGTGGTATATCCAGAGGATGGAATGTTAGCCATGAAAAGGAGCCAAGTTCAGATACATGCACCAACATGGATGAACCTGGAAGACTTCATGTCGAGTGAAATAAGCCAGACACAAAAGGACAAATATCGTGTGATCTCACTGATTTAAATCAATTAGAATAAACAGACTCATAGAGTCAGAATCTAGACTATGGGTTATCAGAAGATGGGGTGGGGATAAGGAATGGGGAGTTAATGCTTAACTTGTACAAAGTTTCTGTTTGGAGAGATGGGTAAGTTTGGGTACTGGATGGTGGTGATGACAGCACAACGTTGTGAACATAATCAACAGCATGGAAATATATATTTCAATGTGATTAATAGGGGAAATTTTAGATTTATATGTGTTGTTAGTTTAAAATAAAAAAAAAATCCCACAGGACTGTAAAACACAAAGAGGGACTCCTAATATAGTCCTAACCATGGACTATAGTTAATAGTATAATTAAGATAATATTCTTTCATCAATGTGACCACACCAATGCAAACTGTTAATAATGGGGGTGAGTGGGTGGTTATATGGGAACTCTATTTTCTGTATGATTTTTCTGTATACCTGCAACTTCTCTACCAAAAAAGAAAAAAATAACATAAAGCATTAAACAAATTCACAGAAGCAAAATCAAGTGTTAAATCAGTAAACTTAAATGGACTCAACTCAGTAAAAAGAAACAGAAAATCTCATGTCACTTGTAAGTGATACCTACAGTAAACAATTTACAATGTTAAAAGCAGAAGGATCTATCTAGATGTGTCAGCAAATACAAATGAAATTAGAGCAATTCAGAAATTCCTTGGGGTTACACGACAGCACACCAACCCCTCATCTCCAGTGCTGATACAGGTTTTTCCAATTGCGTATATTTCATTGGTCAATTCCATGGAAATTTGGGCATTCAAACAATTTACCATTTTGTCTAGAAGACTCTGCAGTACTCTCTCTAAAAACCATGAGAAGTTTTAAAAATAAAATAAAAATTAACTTGTATTTAAAAATTTCTTTGAAGGCTGCTCACTGCAGATGGAGAAAAGATTGAGGCCACCCTGCAGGTAGGTGCCTATCCACAACGCACGTAGACGGAGCCCGTTATAAGTCTTTCAGATTCCAAGTAACAGGAAACTCCTTGCCATCAGTGGAGTTTCTTGTATGATGGCGTCACCTTTTTAAGGCGGCTTTGCAGAGGAATGATTAAGAACACACACTCAAGGGCCGGTCGGATCTGCAGTCTGGTCCTACTAACCACTAACTGTGATATCGGGCAAGGTATTTTGAGCCTTAACTTCCTCATCTACAAAATAGGGAAAACACGTACGTCACAGGGCTATTGTGAAGACTAAACAAGAGACGGTATGAAAAGCACTCAGCCTGGGAGTTGTGCGTGGTAGATTTTTAACCAATGTAATTGTCATCATCATTATCACACCGTTACTGCTACCGGTGTTATTAAGTGAGACCAAGCCGTCTATGAAGAAGGCTGCCTACAGGTATTGGAGGTCCTCCAAATGTGGATATTCTTTCCTACCAAAAAGATAACGGCTTGCTCAGATTGGTTTGTGTGTGAGAAATTTGTGTAAATCGTCCGATTTACACCACTGCAGCTCCATGATTAGATGAACTAGAAATAATTTCATTTAGAGAATCTCAAAATAGTTGCTTGAGAACATTGAAGACACAAACTGTTGCTTTGAAAGGCAGGAGTGGGATTAACTCCTGAAAAATCACAAGGAAAAGTGTTGCAACACTAGAGAGGCCGAGGATAAGGTAGAGTTGACGGCTGGGACCAGAGGAGCCGACCCTCAGGTCTTCCCTGGCCAGAGGCTGGGCGATAAGCCCCTTGTACAGAGACTCTGGGAAACAGCTGAAACAAACAAGGTGTTTTCAAGTTTGGAAACAGAAATTTTAAATAGCAGTTTAAGCATCAAAACATTGTATAATATAAAAATATAAAAAGAAACCCTACAATTCAACAATAAAAAGACAAACAACCCAATTAGAAGCTAGACATGTCTCCAAAGAAGATATACAAATGGCTAAAGGGCACATGGAAAGATGCTCAACCTCACTAGCTATTAGGGAAATGAAATGCAAGTCAAAACCACAATGAGATATCATTTCACACCCACTAGAATGGCTACTATTAAAGAAAGAGAAAACTACAAGTGTTGGAGAGGATGTGGAGAAACAGGAACACTCATTCACTGCTGGTGGGAATGTAAGATGGTGCAGCTGCTGTGGAAGACAGTTTGGCACCTCCTCAGGAAGCTAAGTATAGAATTACCATGTGACCCGGCAATCCCTCTACGCACACAGTATATCCCCCGAAGAGTTGAAAGTAGGGACTCAGACAGATATTTGCACACTGATGGTTCAACGGAGAATGATTCACAATTGCCAAAAGATGGAAGCACCCCAAGTGAATAGACCTACAATCAGATATTATTCAACTGTAAAAAGGAATGAAACCCTGATGCATGTGACAACATGGGTGAACCTTGAGGACATTATGCTCAGTGAAATAAGCCAGCACAAAAGGACAAATATTGTATATGCTCACTGATATGAACTAATTATAATAAGCAGATTCATAGAGTTAGAAGCCAGATTATAGTTGACCAGGGGTTAGATTGGGTGTAGAGAATGGGGAGTTGCTTAATTTGCACTGAATTTCTATTTAGGTTGATTGTAAAGGATTGGAAATGATTGGTGGTGCTGGTAGCACAATCTTGTGAGCTAATTAACAGCACCGAAGTACATAGCTGAATGTGTTTAAAAGGGGAAACTTTAGGCCATATATGTTACTGGAGTAAATACTGAAAGATAAACCATAGGACTGTGTAACCCAGTGCACCCTGTTACTCACAAGGGACTCTAGTTAGTAGGGTAAGTACACTGTCTGTACACATGAGTGTTCTTTCCTGGATTATAACAAATGTATGATGCTAATACAAGGTGGTAACAACAGCCTTGTTTACAAGATGGAATTAAGTAAATATTGTTGTTTCCCTTTCCATTTCTCTTTCATTGGGAAAGCTGAAAGTATTCCAGAAAAACGTGGCGGTCCAGAGACTGCACTAGAAATCGGTTCTGAGGACTGATTGTAGGGGTGTCTGAAAAGCCGGGGTGGGGGCTCAGAGAGGCCAGGAAGGAAGTCTGTGGCTTCCTCAGGTCAGGAGTCCACTCATCCACCCAGCAACATTTTCCGAGTGGCCACTGCTGCCAGGCACGCAGTGCCAGGCGGGAGGAGCAGAGGTGGGATCCCCACAGTCCTGGATGCCAGGCTCCGGGAACCAGCAAGGCTTGCGGAAACAGGGAAGGGAGCGGCACGGCTGCCTGCCAGTGTGCCAGGAGCTGGGCTTTGAAAAGCGAGCAATGCTCTGAGGAGCAACGACGAGGAAAGGCCCGTCCTGGTGGAGGGTCCAGGCCGAGCAGAGCCCTCGGGGTGGGAAGCCATAAAGAGCGGGTCCAGTGAGCCCGTGTGGAGCCGAGATGGCGCCTGGACCCTGGTTCTCTAAACCATAGCCAGTCCCATTTCGTCCCTCCACCTGCACGGACAGTGCATTGGAATCGCTGGAGCTTGAGAAACTACTGGTACGGGAATCAGGCTGGGTGGGGCCCAGGCAGCAGGATTTTCACCCGCGCCGCAGGAAGTCCTCATTTCAGCCGAGGCCGAGCACTGCAGCGCTAGCTGGTCCTCACTGCTGGGCTTCTACGAGCTTCCTTTCTTAGTCCAGAATGTGGCGAGTGTTTCTGAGAAATGTGAAGCACTTAGTGACCTTGGCAAGCTCAGGTTCCTTATCAGTAACAATGGGATTGCTACAGAAAGTCACATAGAAAGATCTGTTGGTGGATTTTAACTTTTAATGCTTATAGATCCCTTTAAGAATCTCATAAAAGCTTGGGATCCTTCCCTCAGAAAAATAAACTTACCATACACAAGTTTGACTCCAATATCTGGGGGTTCGCAGACCCCAAAAAGAATTGACCACGGAGCGCAGTTTAGGATGCCCCCATTGAAAGGGCCTGACGTTTTCACATTGCTCTGGCTGCAGGCTCTGGCTAAGCCTTGCTTCATGCCCAATCTCTCTTCCCTCTGTCCAAGGCTCTTCAGGCACCCTTCAGAGGCTGCTTTCACTACAGGGGGCAAAACCAGTTAGGAGTTCTGAGTTTCAAACAGGCAGGGTGACATATACGTAAACAGAGCAAGGTGAAAGTGGAGGCCAAGCTTCAAGGAGAGAATGAGGACCAGATGCCCCAGTCGGTCCCGGCAAGTGGAGGGAAGAGCTGCCCCAGGCGCCTGCTCCATGGCTTTACCTCTAATCAAGGCTTCCAAGGAACAAAACTAGAGGAAGGCAAGACGGGCAATCGCAGCCTCGGAAAGACCGGGAGAGGGGAAGGTAGGGGCCAGGCAGTGCTGATGTCAGAATAAGACACGCTGTCCTTTCAGAAGCCTTTAAAGGGGGCCTTGGGGAACAGAACAAAACACGTCAGTCAACAGGTATTACGGGCTTCCTAGCAAAGCCTCAGGCCCTGTGGACCAACTAAGCCTTAGCGGGAAAACACCCTCCTTGGGGAGTCATTTTATAAATTCCTGTTGTGTTTCCACAAAGGGAGGGGGGTGGGCACTAATTCCAACAGAGAATATGTTTTATGAATTCACCAGCAGTGATGGCAAAAGTGAATTGCTTCCCCTCCAAGTCTAGACTGATGGTCTGGTCCTGAGCTAGCTCCTCTAGCTCCTCAGCTACATCCCAGCCTTGCTGTCCCCATATCCACCTCCCAGTCCATCGCTCGTGCTGTTCACCTGCAGCTGAGAGAACTTGCCCCTCCTCCTGGATGGATTCCACATGGTCCTCGGGTTCAGTGTCACAAGCTGGAGAAGGCTTCTCAGACCTCTTCCCTGCAAGTCTGAGCTCACATGGTTTCTCCATCCTCTGAAGACCTATGACACTGACTTGTCTGCAGCTCCTTAGGTATTCTTCATACACTGCCTTGCCTTATAAATTAATAGAATAAAAGGGGGTCCTTCATCACAAGTGGGTTGGAGAAGATGAGTGGTGTTGAACTGAAGTCTCTGCCCTGCTGCACACCTTTGGATGTGCATGTTTGGAAGCGAGACATGAGGCAGATGGAGTTGCTTTGCATCTGTGTTTCCAAAGATGTGGTCAACAGTCACCAGGAAAAGAGTCATCCAAATAACTTATTAAAAATGCAGAACAATAAGGAGGCAGAGATCTAAAAAGCAGACCATGAATAGTTAAAATATGTTTTCAAATGTCCCTGGGAATTTGAAGAAAAGTTGGTGAGAAATTTGGACTTCTGCAGATTAGAATTCCAAAAGCAGGAGTGGGGGCCAGGATCAAGCCTGGATCTCAAAGAACCTAAGAGTCCAATCTAACCTCTAGGTACATGCATTGCATTCCCCTCACTGGCAGGTTACGTCTGGAGGTTTTACACTTTTCTGTTCCACACAATGAAGTCCTAGCTCCATGCCCTACATGGAGAAGGTGCTGGACCCATATGTGGAAGTTAAAGCTGTGGGAATTGACAAGATGCTCAAGGAAAGACTAAAATAATTGAGAAGTAGTTCAAATACGCACCATGCCGAGCACCACCGACACCTAGGGAAAGAAAGGAAACAAGAAAATGATTCTAGGGCTGTTGACTCAGTTTGGGCAATCACTATTTCAGCTCTTAAAAATTATCCACTGAACCAGCGTATCTCCAGAGGGCAGAATAAGTCAAAGTGACTTACTGCAGCATCTCAAGAATTCTTTCCCACAAATGTCTAAGTTCTGATTTTGATGGCTGTTACCCATCTTTCTGTGGGCAGTGTAATCTGGAAGTACTCACCAATTCTTAAATTTGGAGGGAGATAATTTCCCGTAGGATACGTTGACTTTATCTGATTGCTCAAACTGCCCTCCAAAAAATATGTGGTCTCAGATTAGAACAAACTACAGGCCAATGCAAGGCCTGGGCTACATTCTAGATGTGGCAGAATGTCAGCACTGGCCAATTCCTGAATTTTCATCCCAGGCAAGTGCCCTTGAGTGTTGACATGCTGGAGGACTTGAGCTTTCCCTCGGTCAATGCCGGGTAATATTGCTTCCACACTCTGTACGTCCTCCCCTTGCTCAATACACTGGGCAGCAGGGTTCCTGCCACAGCCGGGTGAACCAAGCTCAAAGTAAGGAACTCCTCTGAATTTCTGCCGAGCCCTGCCCACCCCCTCCCCGGCCCCCACTAATCATTACCTGAAAGGATATTGTCAAACCGCTAGTTGAGGGCTCTGATACCGTCTGTCTCAGCCATGCCGTCATCTTGCACTTTACTGATTTGTTAGGCTGTCATATTAGCACTGAGCTTTTTTAATTCAGGAAAAAAAGTGCAGGACTAGAATTGAATTTTGTCATTACAATTCTTGGAACTGCCAAAATGAAATGAAATAGATGCAGATGACGTGCAGTCCTGGTTCCTTAAACGTTGCCTCACGGTGATGTCAGCGTGTTTATATACAATTCAGCCTTCCCATTTTAGGTTTATTTTCAACTACACAATGCCCATGATGAAAAGAACTGGTGAGTCGTCCAGAGGACAGGATTCTGTTTTTAAAAAGTTCACTCTGGAGCTTGTCCAAGAGGGTGGAGAGACCCCAGAGCTCCCCGGAGGCTGCCCTCCAGTCTGGCCTCCCTCCACTCCAGCTTCCCTGTTAACATCTCCTGGCCTTGGGAGTTACTCCATCTATGGCTGGGGCGTCCTAAGATATTCCAATCACTGTAGTGCATGGTGACGTTGTGAGGATGACAGAACACCAGTGATGCCAGGTGTTACGTGCTACAACAGGTGAATGCGCAAGATGCATAGCTCTCATTCTGCCTGAACTAAAGAGGCAAAGTCAGGCTGAGTGTTACAGGATGAGGCTGAAGGGGCAGCATATGCAGAGGCTGAGAGGCCACGGTGTCAGTGTGAAGCACAAAGAAAGGAAGAGGGAAGAGAAGGTGTGAAGTGTAGCTGGAGATTGTGTGAGGCCCGCATCAGGACCCTAGAGGCAAGCTGAGCATTTTGGCTTTAACTCGGAGGTGGTGGGGACATGGGAAGTGACATGGTCCAACTTGGGTTTTAAGAAGATAACTGACCACACTGAGGGGTGGCTTACGGAGCTGTGGAATCAGAGGCAAGAACACCAATTAGGCGCTGCCTTTAAACAGATCAGGAGCACTGGTGTGGATCTGAAAAACAAGTATGAAGTCAGTTAAACAGGGCTGTTGACTGAATGTGGGTGCACGAGAGAGAAGGCAAGGGTGCGTCTAAAGATTTTAGCTAAAAGCAGTCTGTGTTTCGTGGTTCCATTAAGTGAGCTGTGGGCTATAGGAGGAGAAGCAGGTTTGGGGGAAATATGATAAAATAAAAGTGATCTTGGGTCCACCTCATGTGAGGCGCCAGAAGGTATTTAGGTGGAAAGTCCTTGAGGAAGCTCTGGCGCCCAAGAGAGCGGTGAAGGGTGTTCTTCCCACCGGGCCTGCTGCCCCCTGGCCTCCTAGAGTAGCTTGCTGGTGACCACCCCCTCAGCATCCCGGGGAATAAGGCTGTGGAGGCAAAGAGAGGGAGCAGGCCCTGACGTCAAGTCGTCTGTACTACTCGGGACCCCCAGAGAATCACCTCAGAAGCAAGACTCAACTGCTGTGCTCATGCAGGCCTTCAAGTGCCAGGGCCCCACGTCACCACTGCCTTGCCAAGGTGGATGGAGGTAAAGCCAGGCACGGTCTTCACCTCGAGTGGCCAGCCATCCTGGTTTGCCCAGGACTGAGGGATTTCCTGGGACACAAGAAACCAGGACAGTCCAGAAGGAATGACTTCTCTCTCACCCGACTGTGGGCTCAGGTGACCAGAGCCTGAGGGCAGGGGAGCCAGGATGCTGGGCAGTTCCCAGGACAGCCGTCTGCGACAGGAGGACCCCTCCTTTGGAGGAGCCCTGATTCGGCCTTCCCAGAGGCCAGGACCCTTAGCGAACAACCTGGGGCCAATTCCTGCAGCTAACGCCTGGCCCGGCAGTGGAGATGGCCAATGGGACGCCTTCACCGCTTTCACCATCAGCCTGCTCGTGACCCTGTGTGACTGGTACGGCTCCGCTCTGCACCCCCTCCGCAGCCTGAGAGTCCAGGAGGCTCCCGGCAAAGGCTTTCTGTTCCCAGGGGTGCAGCAGATCCTGTGCACAGACCCTCCAGGTTGCTTTCCACCCTGCTAATAGCAAGTGCTCAGGGGAGGTTGGCTGAGCCAAACGAAACGCTAAGGAAAGGGCTGGTCTTCCCTCACCCCCCGACCCCCGCCAACCCCCGCGCCTCGTGAGACTTTTCCTAAAAGACCATGTTCTTCCTGTCACTTCTCTCCCGAGCCTTTAAGGGTGCCTAACCCCCACACGAGCAAGCCTGAACGCCCCTGCTTGGCACCCCACAATGTGCACCCCTCCTGCCTCCCCTACTCCCCCAGCCCCCATTCAGACCCATCACCAGCAATCCCCAGAGCCGGCCCCTTGCTCAGGCTGTGTCCTGGAGTACGTCCTCCCACCCCCCATAAGGGAACTCAAAACACAAAACGAGGTCACGCTCAGCAAACTTTTAGCTCAGGGAGGCTCTCGTTAGGCCTGTCGGCTCACTAAGCAGGTGAATCCCCGTCCATCTGTCCCACCATGTGATGGGCAGCTCCCCCCTGCAAAGCTCCCGGGGGCCTGCTGAGGCGCCCCATGCTCGTCCGACCACTGCCAGATCTCCCCTCCTGTCCTCATCCTGGCCTCTGCCCTGGTCCTGAGAAGGAGGCCTGGCGTGCGGAGAACGGAGACCAGCGGCCTGCCTGGACTTCCGGGAGCTGCTGTGTCCCCCTTGGGGCTGGTTGCACTAGAAAAAGCCCGCGAGGGGCAGGAGGGCAGGACGAGGAGAAAAACCAAGCAGCGGCTCTGGGGCTGGACGACACTGAGCAGGTCGAAGGGAGAACATCCTGACCCCGTCTGCTGAGCTCCTTCCCGCACGCTCTCGCCAGCAGCCCCTGTAGCCGGGGCTCTGTCTCTCCTGCTGGAAAGTTTGCTTTGGGGATGTGAAGGCCAGCCCTGCAGGCCTCGCTCCGAAGCGGGCGATACGCTCAGGCTTCACTCTCCCAGTGTTTATTCTTCTTTCTGATGCAACAGCTAAAAAAAAAAAATCAATTTTAAAATACCAATTAAAACTGCCTTCTCCCAGTGAGTATTGGGTTACAGTAGACTACATCATGCTGCCCTCCTTACAGATGTGTAATTGCCCCGAAAGCAGAGTTTTCCAAAAGTGAAATATTAAACAATCCAAACCTAAAACGTTCCAGAGGCAGAGCAGAGCGCTGGGTGCGACGTATAAGTAACACACGACGCCGCACCGGGGAAAGCGCACAGCGCGCAGTCCGCTTTTGTGACTGCTAAAACTATAACATCTGGAATGCCGTTCTGGAAAGCGTCCAGATGTTTTCCATGAGGAACACTTTGTAAAAATGGTTAGCCTTCTAGGCATTCGTGAATTTTGTAAGGAGAGTGCACTCTCAGGCCCACAGAGGAGCAAATATAGGATTATAAAGTGCTAAATGCTTTTCACAACTGTATAAGCAGTAATGCGCTTTGGGTAAATATTCAGGGAAAATTATTTTTACAGACTAAGCGAATGGACATATTCCAATGCGCAATTAGATTTGTGTTTCAGAGAAATCAAGGAATGTGGGACAGCTCGTCTGAAGGCAGCTTGCCTGGAAGCTAAAGCTCCTAACCTGGGAAACGTCACACATCCTGCTCATTAATTTCCTCGTTTGTAGTCATTCCAGCATTGGAAGAGGCGAACGTAGTTTCATAGCTTGTTATATTTATCTTCCTTCCCGAGGATTTTTATATTGCATTTTATAAATCCGGCTTCAATTTATGTGTAAGCCTCGTAATCATTAACGTTATGTTTTTTGTTTTTTTAAATTTTTTTTTAACTTGGGGAGAAAAAAAAAAACCCCACTGCAACAGCAATGCTTGAGGAATCCTTGGAAGAATTCTTAGTCTTAAATATGCATAATATATTAACATCTTAAAGGAATATCCCAAGTTTCTTTTGAAATCAGAAATTATGTGAAGCAAAGAACGAATCATAAAAGCTTATTGATTTCCCTAACCCACTGAGTAAAAGGCTTTTGAAACTGCGGGGCACATAAGGGATGCATTTGACACATCAAGAGCCCGGGACCAGGGCAGCCCTTCAGATGCCGCTCTGGGCTCGGTTTGCTTACCATTACCCAGTGAAAAGAAACGTCCTTCCTCCCCTGCTCCTTCACTTGGAGAATGGCGATGTTGATCGATTTTGTCCTTCTTTAGAAAAGAGTAGACATTTAAATCTCCACTATAAACTAATCAGAAGCCTTTGCCTTTTAAGCCTGCACATAAGGACGTCAAATGCCTGAGGTGGGGGCAGCCAGAGCTCCCCCAGCGTCTTGGTTTTGAGGGAGGCTGGGCCTCCATGTCCTCGAGAGAACCTTCCACTGGGTCTGTGCAGTCCTCCCGGTAAGGAACCGGCAGGGGCCGAGCAACGGAAGCTTCTTGTAAACAGGTGAGAGCCCCATCCACAGAGGAGCCCCGCCCAGAGGGTGGCCTCAAGCCTGGGGGAGCCTCGCCAAAGGAGGGTCTTCTCCATGCCCAGCACTGCCTTGGCTCCTTCCCCTTCGTTCATCATCAGCGCTCTCAAGGCACTTCTCCCGTGAGCAAAGCCAGACATGACGATAGACTACAGTCGGAGGAGCGTCCAGTTTTCATGCCGAGTCCTCGAGGACCAGCCCTGGGATCTCTGTGTCTAATGGGACTGGCCTGCAGCATCCGCTCGTCGGAACCCTAAGGGGAAGGACACGCCTCTCTCTGTCGCGTTCTGCCCTGGAGCCTCCATCTCACCAGCTTCACCCACCCGGCTGGTTTTCAAAGGCCACCCTTAGTGCAGGTCCCTCTAAACCCTTAGTTGCGAATAGGAGAAAAGGACAGAAAGCTAAGAATCTCCGGATTCTACGCCAGGGCTGCTTCAAAGACAAAGGGAAAGAAATGAGAAATGCGAAAATGCCCAAGGGACTTGGAAACAGCTCCAGGTCAACCCACCTAGTGTAAATCAGCACGCAGCTAAGCAGCCAGAGAGGGTCGCCTGGAAACGTCACGCTCAGCTTTAATTTGCCCATCCTGAAGTATTTTTCCTAGTAGTGCCAAACGCCATAATGCTCTCTGTCAGTGATTTGAAATTATTCTATAAGCTACATATCGGGTACACTATTGTTAATGAAATGCACACGAGATGATGGACAACTTCCTTTTCCTGCTGGAGCTCCAGCTGCAACGAGTGCCTGGCTCCTTCGTGCTGTAAATCAGCCCTTTGTACTCCAGGAGGATTCAATGAGCTGCAGGTGTGGGCTTGTGGCAGGCCACCTGGGATTAGGTAGCAGCATTTGATATGAGAGCCCAAACGGCACTGGCAATCTCCACGCCACATGCGGCCACAGGCTTTGGAGAAAGCAAAGGAAAAACGCTGATGAAATGTGGCACGGGACCATGGAATGCAATGTCAAGCTTTCACATCTGCAGGAAAAGAAAGAGAGTCCCTAATTTTACAGTGATGATGTCATTGAGAATTCATGACAGTGGAAATGATGGGCCAAGGTTTGCAAACTTAACCGCTTAGGAGGCTGCTAACCGAAGGTTGAGATTTTCAAGGGACAGTGAGGGGTTTAAATGTAACGCTGACTTGTCTCCCGGGCCTGAGGCATCGCTGGTGTGTGCGTGTGTGTGCGTGCATGCGAGAGGGTGCTGGAAAGAGATGGGGGGAGGAAAGGATGTCTCTGAGAGGTTACGCTTTGCACATGCATTTAAAGCTGACCTTTGCATGCCAAATGTGTCCTTAAAAATATACTATCTCTGTGTAACTCAGCATAAAACACTGCTAACTGTCCTTAACAACAATATATTTTTAAAAGATGGACTTCAGACACTCTAAAAATTCACCAGCCAAGAAAAACTACCATAGTTGCTCACTTTCTTCCAAGAAAAAAGAAGATTCTTTTTAAATATTTGTTCTCATTGAGGGCTGAAGAGACCTTAAAACAAGTCTGCTTTTGTTATTAGCGTATTGGTAAAATACATATTGAAGAAAACGTATCTTTAATTTTTTAAGAGTCTGTTTTTCATTAGCTTATCTTGATAGTTTAAGTTAATCATTATTTTCAACCATATATGATTTAGATATTATGTCATTAATTCATGTACAGTCCATCTGAGTAATGATTGTGGTTTTCTACTTTACAAATTCATCTACTTCACCAAGAAACCAAGAGAGTCAAATTCCATGCAACATCTGGTTTCCATTGAATGTAATTGCCATTTGCAGAGTTATAATCATGTGTTATTGTAAGGACCATGGTGTCAATCACTTTCCTAATGGGGAAAATTCAATGCCTGAATACCTGGGAGAACAAGAAGCTGACTTAAACAGGTGCATTCAGACATTGGGTCTTAAGTAGAATTCTAGCCTACCCATTTAAATAAATCATTTTAAGGAGAAACAATATTCTTTCCATCCCCTGAAGCAAGGGAAAGCATAATACCCAGAGCCTTAATCTCCCATGCTCAGTCCCAGTACTGGATCATGCTTAATCTTTTAAAAATGTAACGCTGTGCCCATGGCATGCCCATTCCTTATGCTCCATCCCCTGGCGGGACCCCCCAAAGGCCGGCGGGACTTTGAAGGCTTTCTGGGGAAGAGAGCCATCTTTTGGTTCTCCCTGCTTTACATGGAATAAGTCATTTCTTTCGGAAACGGGCCAAGCTCGATGTAAAGAAAACATTAAACTGTTCAAAACTACCAATATCGTTCGAGTCCTTTCTAACCCATGGGGGTTTTGTGGGGATAATTACATAAGGGGTTGGAAGGAATCATGCAGCCCTGTGATTTGGAGTGCAATATGTAAGCGCTTTATAGCAAAAGTGAACCACATTTCCCTGACCTCAATTCCCACCGTGTTTACAAGCCGAACCTTCTTTGAACTGGTAAATGTTTGGCCATTCATTCAGAAAACATTTCCGAAGGCAAAAATAACATGCCAGGAATTGCACTGGACACTCAGGATACAAAAATAAAAAGGGCACGATCTAGAGGGCAAGAGAACATATGAGTGAAGCCTAACGTAAACCACGGACTAGAGTTCATAATACAATTATAAAAATGTGCTTTCATGAATTGTTACAAATGTGCCACACAGAGGCAAGGTGGTAATAACAGGCTGGTGTATGGGAACTCAGTTTTTTATGCACAATTTTTCTATAAACTTGCAACTGCTCTAACAAAAAATATTTTTTAAAAAAAGAGAGAACATAGGAATAACTAATTATAACATAGCACACGCAGTAGAAAGAAGCCCAGGCTAGGATGGCAGCAGGGAAGGGGCATTCATCCAGCCTGATTGAAAAGAGGTAAGCTGAAGCCGCCTTCCCAGAGGAGGAGATAGCTGAGCCAAGTTTTGAAAGATGAGTAGGGATGGAATGTTTTCTGTAGGTAAGTGGTAAAAACATAAAGGCCTGTCATTTTAGTCCCTGCATGGGAAATGTTTATGGGAGTAAAGTTCTTGATTCAACAGAAATGTGGTGAAAAGATTATTTACTACAGCCTTTCAATCCATTTATCCACGATTATACATAGCACATTTACTCTTCACATCGTTGCACGGATTCTTCTTATCTATGAAGGACTTAGGGCGCACGCCTGGGACCTAGTTTATCACGCCGGTTTATTCTCCAGAAGCAAGTGTCACTACCTCCAGAATTATCAATACCGTGCCACCATCTCACATTTGAGGAACACGCTGCCATGCACAAAGGACTTTCAAATACATTCTTTTACTTTCTTGTCATAAGAAGGTAGGAAGTGCTGGTGTTAGATTATCCCCGTTGCAACTCATGGAACATAAAAGCTCACGGTGCAGAAAGGTCTAGAATCCAAGCCTTTTAACCTCCAGCCAAAGTTCAGTTGACTGAAAGCATGCAGCCTCTCACCAAAAAGAGGAGAGAGCATGGGAGCCCTCAGCTCCCGGCCCACCATCGATGTTCTCCATAGCTGCCTGGGTGGATACATATTCGGCTCTCAACTAGAAATGCTCATGAAGAATTTTCTTCAGAAAATGTAAACCAAGAGCTAACATTCAATACCACTTCTATTGGGCTTTAGAAGAGCATTCTGTGATCATATTGGCAGCAGGTTTTTTCCTCTAAATTTTCCTTCTTTTCAAGTGAATAGTTGAGCACTTCCAGACTTACAGCTGGTGAGATAACCCAGAAATGCTTGAAAGGCTGGCAGGATGAGACAGCTGGGAATGAAGCAACGGTATAAATAAATATGTGGATAATTAATAAGTAGCAGTGTCAAAAAAATAGTCATAACCTCCAGAACAGGAAGAAGTGAGGGATGGAGGGACACAGGAGCGGAAGTGGCCCTGGACCAGGACCTAAGGGTCCTGCCTTCTCGTGTCACCTCACAAACCTCTGTTTCATCTTCTCCTCAACAGGAAGTGTGGCCTCCAGCTGCCCACCCCACATGCTTGCTGAGAGAATCAACCAACATGTCTGTTGCAAAACTGTGCAAATTCTAAAGCAGTAGGCAAAGGCAGGAGGGTATTCTTTTACCTGACAGATGGAGAGGTGCTTCCTCTTCCACCTGACGTGACCAGAGACTGGCTGTAGAAATAACATCTGTGGGGTTAAGGCCCCGCTGAAGATCATAAGACCCACGGAGGCAGGAATCTGGTTTCTAAGTTTTCTGAAGTGCAGATGTGGGCGGTTGCTCAGAGAACTCCCACTGCTTTTTTTTTTTTTAAAGAGAAATAATGAATTCTAAGGAAACCTTAAGGCTCCTCCTGAACAGCACCTGCAGCTCCCAGGATGCCCAGTGTTGGAGCTAAATCATGCCGCCATGCACTCCCTAGCAGCATCTGCAGCTCCCAGGATGCCCAGTGTTGGCACTCACTCATGCTGCCATGCGGGAGCCTCCTGAGCAGCACCTGCAGCTCCCAGGATGCCCAGTGTTGGCACTAACTCATGCCGCCATGCACCCAGCCTCCCTAGCAGCATCTGCA
>JAQZBX010065622.1:0-16268 GCA_029593785.1 Cabassous unicinctus | reverse complement strand
TATTTGCTTTAAAAAAAAAGAAAAAAAGAGGAAAAAGGCAAAAAAAAAAAAGATGACAAAACTATGCTAAACAGGGAAAAACAGCCTACTCTCTTAGACCCCTAGGGATCTTCTCAGGCTGCTGCTATTCACCAATCAATCACCCTGCAGCCTGTCCTCTGCAGGTTTTAAGCCAAGTTTTAGTGAGTAAAATAAGGAAAATAAAAAAGGAAACTTTTTTTTTTAAATGAGAGATCCAAGAAAAGCTCATTCAAAGAGAATGTCAATATGTTCCCTGCCATAAAGTTTCAGCTGTATGCCTGATACCCCTGTACCATTTCTCAAAGAGGAGCAGGAGATCAAACCAGGGACCTTGTATATGCTAGGCGGGAATTCTTCCCCTGAGCCAAACTGTCTCATTAGGTTAGAGAGCCTTTGGAAGGCTATCAGCCCCTTTTCCCTCGGGCAGGTTAGATTCCCTGCAGTCCTGCTGCTTGGTCTGTTATCTCTGCCTCTTCTCTGATGTAATTCCTCCCTTTAGGTAGGCTGCTGGGTGTGGCAGCCTGCCTGAGGAGATGCCCCTCCCCATCTCTGTCGTGTCAAGGTCCCTTCGGACACACAAGGGGGGGCTCAGCTGGCTAAAATAACCACAAAGAAACCACTCTCCACCCTCCCAGATCCCTCCTCCTCCCAAGGAGGTTGCAGTCACACTCCCTTTGGAGGAAGGAGCCAGCAGCTCCACCTAGGCTCTTTGTCCTGAGGGCAGGGTATATGTGCCACTTCCAGCCACAGGGGCAAGGGCTTCCTTATCTTTCTAGCACCCTCCTAGATGACCCAAAGCACACTCCCACTCTCTGTATATCTAAAGGAGCTGGCAGGGAGGAAGAAGTCTGCTCTCCTCTCAGCCAGATGCAATTCGCCAGGAGTTTTACCCTCGCTCAGAATCTCGGGGGTGGGGGAGGGGAGCTTTTCTCGGAGGATCAATAACTCACAGCTTGCTGTTTTGGCCTCTTCCTCTGCCCTCGACTCTCTGGGGAGTTGTGAAGCAGTGTCCTGGTCTGCTGTATCCCAAAGCAGGTCAACGAGGTAGCCCTTGGTTCTCTCTCAGTTGTTTTAGTGAGAGCTGAGTTTCATCTGCCCATCCCCTTGGCCCTGCTCCCACAAAATCCCCCTGAAAATTCATCTGAAAGGCAAAGAAAGTCTTTGGAAGGGGTTTGAGTGGGGCAGTTAACACTGGAGGGAAGACTGAGAAAATAAATCTGACATTGATTGTAGGATTGGATTGGCCAAAGAAAAACTAGGAGGTAGCAGTCCACCTGGCAGATGAACCGGGGAGGTCAATGAAGGGCGATGGTTTCCAGAAGGTGAGTATCATCGGCAGTGGAGGAAGAGAGGGGCTAAAGGAAAGCAAGATCCTGAAGTGGAAAGGAAGTTGAAGCAATTCACACTGGGTGGTTTTAATCCTTCTCTGTAAAATAGGAAGCACAGGCTTCTGCAAGATGGGTTGGGGGTGGGGGTGGGCGGTTTGAGGACGAGGATGCTTTAATGCTGTGGTAAATGTGACATCAACTTGTAGGAGATCAATAAAAAGGATTTGTTTTGCCCCAGTACTAGCAGGGTCCAGCCAATGCTGGACACCAATAGTTTGCACTGGCCCAAATTAATGATTAGAAGACTCTTTTGGGGGAGTCATAAAACAGGGTGAGCCCTAGGATGGGAACACAGAGTTACTCACGATATGCCATACTTTCCAGCCACATCTCAGCCTAAACATCAAAACCCTTTTAAAAGCATCATTTCCAAGCACAGAGAATGATGGAGGTTGTGTTCTATCTGTAGTCTGCCTCGACAGAGCCTTGAAAGCCATCTTAATTTGATGATTAGGTAGTCAAGAAATCAGTCTCTGGTGCTACATATGTTAAGAAGAACTCAACTGGTCTATTTGTGTCCTCACCTCCAATTTTGGCTGATACCACCTGGCTAACATTGAATTCTCTAATTTCAGGCTTTAGCTCTAACACACACACACACATACACACACACAACTGTTGCTGAAAAGTAAAATGAGTGACATTTACAGCTTTCTGTTCCTTGTGGAGGCTACCTTATTGATCACGACTGACATTTACTTAAACATTGCTTAGTAGAAAAATACCTCCAGATTCTATCTCCTTCTGAAAATGCCAAAAAATGTGCCTGAGGCAAAAAAAAAAAAAAAAAAGAATAAAATCATCTATCCATCCCCCTACAACCATGTTGCTTTATTACTATAACTTTAATTATTTCTTGGTTCTTAACATCTCACACTGTTAGTCTAAACCCAACCCAGTATTGATTCTCCTCCTGTTAAAAACAAGCATCATTGAAGCACCAGAAATTGCCTGCTCAAGCTTCTTGCTCTGCCGAGAGGTTATATTATGCATATTAAATCTGGACAGCATTTAGGCTAAAGCAATCTTAACTTTATGATCTTGTTGGTTTTTAAAGCAAATGTTAATGAAATATGTTTTGTATTACTTATGGTGAACGGCAGTCTCAGTGGGGATACATTTTAATTAGTATAGTTTGTTCAAAGAAAAGCAAATTTAACTCCTTCTCATCTTTCACCCAGCTGCCCTGCAAGGCAGGCAGGGCAAGAGGACATAGAGTTAGAGGCAGAGAAAGAGAGCCCTGATCAATTCTTTCCCAGCCACAGTGGCTAAAACTTCTCTGGGTCCATCTTTTAAGGTAGCAGATCACAAGAGAAATCAAGTACTACGGCTTTGTGCTGATGTTCTTTGGCTTGTCATCAGCCTATTCTTAGGATACAGTTGACGAGAGCCTCACTACTCAAAGTGTGGCTCACTGATCAGAGGCATCAGCATCCCCTGGGAGCTTAGAAGGCACGCAGACTCTCCAGTCCCACCCTGGACCTACTGAATCAGAATCTGCATGTTAACAGATCCCCAGATGCTTTGTATGTGCATTATAGTTTGGGAAGCATTGAGCTGCAAGATCATGTTTCCAACCATTACAGTATTTATAATAAAAGGCTTGGAGTTTAGACATGGTAAAAGTCAGATGACTCGAAAGTAGAAGGGTCAAGGGAAGAGGAATTAAGAAAGTAGAATTAGCAGGGAGGTTTTTTTTTTTTTTTAGTGAGCATCTAGTATTCATTCATTCTTTTTATAGCAGGGAGTTTTGAAATAATTTGTCTCTTTTGTGAATATGCACCTTACCAATAGTTGAGACTAGATAAATATTTGTCAAATGAGTGGACAAAAGCATAAATGAATAAAGCAAGCTCCTCAAGATAGAGAGGTTTTCTAATAAACTGGCTTCTATTTACAAGTAAAGCCCTTAGGTAAAAGAGAGAAAAATTTCATTTCCACAATTCAGAGCCCACCTCACCTTTCCCCTTCTCGTCTCACGGAGAGGCACTGCTCTGTGATGTGATTGCTTGGCTACGTGCCGCATGCTAATAATAGGGTCTTGCTCTCGGCTCCCGACTGTATCTCATGTTGACATGGAGAAATGTTTCATTTTCAGGTCTATATGTATAAATTTTTAATGAACGATGTCAAAGAAATCAAATATTTCCCCCTCCATCCCCACTCTGCAGAATCAGATTTTGACCTTCTGCCAAACAACTATAAATCATGTTCAGCAGGAAGCGGAGCAGGAACCAGGGGCTGCTGCACGTGGATTAGCCGGTTAATTTTCCTCTGTCAGAGCTTCACCTAAGCTGACACAGGATGGAGGCAGAAGGGGGTGAGGGCAGATGATAGAGAGAGAGGAGGAAGGAAGGGAGGGAGGGAGGGGGAAGAGAACTAACGAACCCCAGTGGTCTGTAACAGTAGGCACTCAATGGTTAATGACTAAATAGTACGTCAGAGAATTAAAATAAGACAAGGTTATTTACTGCCTGAAAACTGGTTGACTATCTCAATCACTAGAACCTCTGGAGCATGAACTCATTATTCCTGTAGTTTGATCATTTATTTGTGTAATATGACTTAAAATAAAACTGGGGGAAAAAAAGATGAGAGCTTTTAAAAAGTAGAATGAAAAAAAATTCGTTCGTTTTGCAAGAATATGTTCCTAAAATTTCCATCAACTATGCAAAACACAGCACAGTCTTCCTCCATAAAGCCTCAATCAACACTTAAAAGGGAGCTGCAACATTAAAGATGATTAGATGCCATTTCTTGCCTCGCAATGTAGGAATGATTTAAAAATTATAATACCCTATGTTGGCAAGGGTGTGGTGAAAAAAAGGTTCTATCAAATTGCTAGTGGGGGTGTAAATGAATGTAATCCATTTGGAAAACAATGTATTAAAGTAAGTGCAAGGAGCCCTAAAACTGTTCATATCTGGTATAAATTCTATGGAAATCTATCCTAGGGAAGTAATCCAAAATATTGAAAAAAAGCTTTAAAGACCATTACGGCTTTGTCTATAATAATCCATTGGTAAAACCTAAATGTTCAATAGTCATGTAGCCAAGTAAAATAAGGTGCATCTATTTGATATAAATCACGTAACCATTAAGAATGTTTATTAAGAATCTATAACATAGTATATGCAATAATACTCATAAATAATAATATTAGTATAAGTGGGGATAAAAAGTAGATGCAAAACTGAATAAATGTCATGGTTGCAAGAACAAAAAGCCCCTACTACCTATGCACAGAAGAGAACATGGAAGGAAATAAACCAATTGCTTAAAATAACTATATGGATGTGGGACATGTGGGTGAATTTTCCCCTCTTCTATATTTTCTGAACATCCTATAGTGAATGTGTGTACTTTTATAATGAAAACAAAAGATTTTACTGTGCTTTTGAAAAGCAAGTCAGTGGTATAAGTAAGATTTAAAAAGACGTCCCTTTCAACAAACAATAACAATGGAATCATGGCTAATTCAAGGGGAAACAGGTTTGTAAATACCAAATTTTCTAATCTAACATCCAGATCTGGCACATAGAAGAACCCACCTGCTGTCTGCTTGCAAAGCATCTATATCTGTCAAAAATACTGTGCTTAAGTTAAACGAAGAGTCAGAGCTGTCAGCTTTAAACCACTAGACTCTAGGATGAGTCACATAGCTGTCATAGACACTTCGTCTGCTTAAGTTCATTCATTGAAGGGGATCCCCTGTGCAGTGCTGAAGAACAGAAACATGGATGGACAGACATGGATTGGACTGGATGTTTCTCCTTGCCAGCCATCATCCTTAATCACAGCACTTTTCTTTCTTTGCAAATCTGTGCACCTGAAAGCTATCATCTCCAGCTTTCTGTCCCTGTTCAAACAAGCAGGCCACCTGTTTCTGGGAATGAGGCATGATCTAAGTCCATGTGCAAGGCAGGGTGTGTCAGGGAACAACTCATTTGAGCAATGCGTGTATTGATATATTTTCCAAGTGACTGAATCTTGTTCAGTTTTAAACAAAACAACACTTGGGTGACCTAAATAGGTTCAGCAGCAGCATGGGCAAAGCAGGACAGAGAACTGGGCCACTTGTCATGGGCAAAACTAAAGCTCATGTGATTCATATAAAACATCTTTACAATTTTAATAGACTCAGAAGAATGTATAAGAAGGAGGGGGACAGAGCATGGCTAAGATCCACAGTCCTCAATAACAATGTTGGCTCCTGTGCAATTTAGGGGTAACTAAGTGGTGAGAAGCAGGAAAATGGCTCTTCATGGGAAGGTATCTTAATTCAGCAGTGTTTCTGAACTCCATTCTTTTCACTAGAAGCTCTCAGTCTCTAGTCTCATAATCTAGTCAAGCAGGACATGGATAAAAGCAGTGAAAAGTGAAGCTATTCAACACTGAGGACAATGTAAAAACAGGGCAAAATCTAGCTGCCTCATTCAGTGCTCTGAACCAGTGGATTTCAAACATTTTTATCCTGTACTCCATCAATAAATTGTTTTTGAGAATATCCCTTCAATATATGCATATTGATCTATATTATATGCATGATCTACTGTCAATCCAGATATCAAATATTAGTAAAACTTTCTTTTCTTTCTTTTTAAGGTGAAAAATATCTTCTTGGACCCTAAGGAGTCACCTTGCATACATCCCTCTTTGGAAACTGTTCTAGATACTCAACTGGGTTCCGAGTGAGTGTGGCAATGAGGGGATGGCACAGGGACAGGAAATCATCATTTCTTGCTTTTACAAATCTTGATGAGGAAAGTGATACTTAAAAGGACCCCCAGATCTGGTTGGTAGGTATCTGTGGTAGTTTGGAACTCTCTGTACCCCAGAAAAACATGTTCTTAAACTTAATCTATTGTTGTGGCTATGTACCCATTGCAAGTAGGATCTTTTGATGAAGTTACCTCAGTTAAGGTGTGGCCCACCTCAATCAGAATGGGTCTTAAATCTATTACTGGAGTCCTTTTTATAAGTGGAATGAAACTCAGACAGAGAAAGAAAGCCACAGAGGGAGCAGCCCAAAGCTGAAATCAATAGAACCCCTAGTAGAAGGGAGAGGCAAGAAGAGGCTGCTATGTGCCTTGCCATGTGAAAAGCTAAGGAACAAGGATCACCGGCAGCCAGTCTCAGAACATCAGTCTTTGGGGAGAAAGCATTGCCTTGATGATGCCTTGATGAGGACTTTCTCTTAGCCTCAAAACTGTGAGCAAATAAATCCCCATTGTTTAAGTCAAACCATTGTATGGTATTTGCTCTAGCAGTCTAGGAAACTAAAACAGTATCTTACATCAGCATTCTCCAAATTCCATTTATCCATGCGGGGCACTGTACTACACATGGTCACACATCATACACAGGGAAGTAAGGCTAAATTTCTTTAATGCTGACCACACAGATGCGCATTCAAACCAAGCTGGGCTATGATACACCTCTGTGCTATGTATTAAGGAGAAAGGGTCTGCTAAATAACTAGAGAGGAGGAAGTGGGGGTGGTGGTGGTGGTGGCGGAGGGAGGGATGTTTAATTTCTGGAAGGGAAAAGATTTTTCTCAGACTCCATTTACAGTCAAGCAATCCATCTACCATTTACAAGCACGTTCTTATCCAGACATTACAGCAGGCAACTGCCTTTGCTGGAAACCAACCGAAACTGCTTATCTTCTACTTTCTATAATCCCAGACCTTTTCCTGATCCAGCCTGGTTTCATGCCTAGCGCATTTGCATTGCTTTTTCTGCCCCCAGTTGTAGCCCCTGGAGTTTACCCTGATAACAGACACCCAATGCAGGCACACGCAGGCAAGGCAGAGAGCAGATTTCTGTTTAACCACCTGGGGAGTAAGATGCTGGCCTCTTGGGCCCATATTTATCCTGTTGAACATCACTACTGCTGAGCTGCCGTGGATAGGAGCCAGTTCTAACAACAACCTTGTTTCATCTCTTGCATTTGAAATATTCCAGAAAGGAAGACTGTTGTGAGAAGAGTCTGGGGGAAGCTGTAAAGTTAGCCAACACTTTTTTAAAAAGAGAGACTCCATACCAAATTGTTAATTTCCGCTTCAAATCAAGCATTCATTATGCACACCATTAGCCAAGCTTGGGACCCCAATTAAGCAGTCTCTCATGGGAAATTTTAAACTCAAGGGCCATTGCTTGGCTCATGTCCGAGGCTCCGATTGATTCTCCATGCAATGTCTAGCAAATCCAAGCTAATGCAAAGAGCAGAGCCACGCTGACAAGGCCCCCTAAGTCACATGCCCACAGCACAGGGCGTCACTGACTTACGTGTCATTTCTCGGCATTAACATTCTACCTGGGTTCTTGCTTCACACTCAACAAGTTTATTGCAAGCTGTAAATAAGAAGGCTGAGGACAGGGAGGTGTGCCAAGGAAGAGTTTCTTCTCACACATGGTTTATGCGACAAAAATCATTTTAATAACATGATCTGAAGAGACTCAACCAAGATCGGATATGCTGTCATTTTTTCCTTGATGAAGAATCCTGCCAGTGGGAGGTGATTGATATTCCAATTCTTCAAAAATGCATCTTTCTAAAAATGTAGATTAAACTTGCAAAAATAGCTTCTACGCTCCTCCAGCTCTCCTTCCCTAGCACCTCGTTCTCCCCCACCCCCACACGCTTAAAAATACCAAGCCAGGAGTTTATATTTGGTTCAAATTTGCTTAGCACACCAAAGCTAAATGCAGCCTATGCACCAATCTTGCTTCCAAAACCACTTACTTGTAAATGTATGAAACTATAATGGAATGATTTATAGTTTTAGTTTAGCTCTTCCACTGCTGATTTACAGAGATCATTCTATAGGTGAGTACAACTTTTAATAAATATTAATTCATTCCCAAAGATCCTCACGTTGAATGATTTGCACATTTCATTCATGTAAACATTTAATAAGCTCCCATGAAGCATTTAAGCACAGTCGGACTGACAAAGCTGATTAAGGTATGGATCTTTGTCCTCAAAGAACTTACACTTGTTCTCAGTCATCTTATAAGCCAGGAGATGTGTTACCACAGTGATTAAATTTACTGACAAAATAAAACTACCATGATCTGAAGCCTAAGTTGTATATGTCTACAAATGCTTCTGTATTTAGCAAGTAGAACTTGTTATTTCTGGAAATAGAGCTGCCCTTGGAAGGTTGTTAGAATCCATCCATCCATCTGTCCATCCATCCATCCGTCCACCAACCCATCCATCCAAAAATGAATCACCACAATACAGGCTTCACAAGGGCAGGGATTTTTGTCTCTTTAAAAATATATATACATTTACATACAGACGGTCTGTCATTTGTAAAGACTCATGCCTAACCCTGCTTGCAGGGGCATGATGTCAAGGCCTGATTTCTACTTGCAATAAAACCACTCTGTATCTCCATTTCCTCAATTGGAAAATGGGGGTAATATTACTTTCTTTATTAGATTCCTTGAGGCTTCAATGAGAATACGTGTGAAAGCTACTTTATATACAGTGCCTGGCACCCAAAAGCCATTGGCAAATGTTACACACCTACCCTCTTTCAGAGACAGGAAATCCTGAAACCTTCATTGCGTAGGGAAGGAGAGAAGACAGGCTGGGAGTTTAAAGACCAGGCTTCCATCTTTGATTTTTACTGTTGTATGACTTTGAGTGGGTCACTAGTACATTTTAAGCCCTGCTTTCTTCTATGTGAAAATACTTTTTAAACTGAAAACCAATATAAAAGTGTATACTAAGATTATAAAGGGAACAAGAAGTAGGATTATTTTATTCAAAGCTTGAACAATGGGATAAAAACATTTAAGGGAAAAACTGACCTCTGAGAGCCTAACTAAAAGAAAGATAATCTCCCAGGTAAAGAAAGATAATGCTAAATGTAGGTTAAAAGAAAAAAAAAAAAACTGCTGGGATATGCATTCATGTATCTTATAATTAAATATTTCAAGGAAGATTTGGTCCAACTGGCATTGCTACACAGAAGCACACTCCCCACCAGCCTTATCTCTTTTAGCTGGGAAATCACGCTGGTTTTCCGTGAGTGCAATTTTCCTTCAGGTTTCCAGAGGCCGTCTTGGCTTGCCTGCCCAAAGAACTGGGTCTGAGAACAAAGATAGGGTGACTTGCTATATTTCCCATAAAGTAGCAAGCTGAAATGTTATCATTTGCACTTCACTGGAATGTTCATTCACCACACTGCCTCAGGTTTACTCTTTGTATCTCAGGCAAAAAAAAAAAAGGGAAGGGGGGGAAGATGTTTTTATTTGTGTCAGACTGCTGCTTATCTGCCCCAGTCTCAGCAACTAAGGCAATGGATTTATACATTCTCCTACGCTGGTCTTATCAACCATGAGCAAGATGTAGCAATGTGGGATTGTGCATTTTCAACGGGGTCCCAACCAAAGCCCTGTAGCCTTGTGTTGCCGAGTGAGACTAGAGAATTCACCTCTGGACACTCAGTGTACAGGAGATGAGGCTCGAGGTGGAGCGCAAGGAAGCCAGTGATTCTCCGACCAAGCCCTGGTCCCCCACAGTTGGGGGCTGGGGTCTTCTTGTGGGCAGGGGTCCCAGGACCTTGTCCTCTTGATTCTAGTTCCTTGAGTGTACCTTTCTCCTGGGATTTTCACTATATACGACGACTACCACTTCCCTTATTCCACTGCTCTTCCTCATTTCTATTCTGACCCGAGTAGAGGTTCAGGCCTTCCTTTAATTTCCGCGATCCAAGAAAGTCACAATAAGAACAGGCTGTAGTTTTTAATCATTCATTCATTCATTCAACAAAATCTTTAGTAAGTATCTACCTTATAGCAGGACTTTTCCAGCTCTTTGGAAAAATTCCTGCCCTTACAGAAGTTACATGCTAGCAGAGGGAGACATCAGATGGTAAACATAATAAGTAAATTACAGAGTCTATTGTTTGTTAGATTATAATAAGTGTAGTGGGCAAAAAAACCCACACATCCTCTCCCCACAAAACCCAGTGGGATCAAGAGCGAGCTGGGATGAGGTGGGGGGTGGGCTGCAGTTTTACACAGGGCAGGTCAAGGTAGAGTCTCATTGAGAAGGCAATGCCCGAATAAAAAATTAAACGTGGACCCTTGGACACTGAGAAGAGGAGTGTTCTAAGAGAAGGGGAACAGCCAGTGCAAGGACCTGGGATGGGAGAGTCCCTGGCATGTCTGAGGAACTGCAAAAGGGCTTTGTCCTTAAGACTCAGGGAACACAAAGTGAAGTTACCCAAGACAGTAACCTGCCTGCAACTCTTCTAGCTAAGGCAGCTCCCGGAACTCATACCAGGGGCCTCCTCATGGAATTTACCCCATTGCTTTGTTTTTTAAACATCAGGTCTAACTAAGCAGTAAGTAGAGAAAAAAACATAGTGGGTCAGGGCCAGTATAAAATTAAAAGAAACTGAAAGTATCAGAGTGCTGTATGTAGAAAGCATATACTCAGCTGTATACTTGATTGTGATGTAAAAAGTATTTCTTATCATAGGTTAGGGTAAAAAATAACTTGAAAGCTACTAACCCAGAGATTGCCTTCTTCTGAGCACTCAGCCTGCCTCCATGTGGCAGGGCTTCTGTCCCAGCACTTGGGAGCACCCGCCTTCAAGAAATTTAGATTCATTATAATCCAAGTTCAAAGAGTGAGGCCCGAGAGAGAGGGCAACGTGTCCTCACCTGTCAGCCACTGCCTGTCTCAGGAATGACTGAAATCAAGACACTCCCCTCCCTTCAAAAGATAGACACCCTGCTTCCTGCCCACAGGGTCAGTCCTTACTCAATGGCCCCAAAGGGTCCCATTCCACCAGAAGTTTATGACACTTGAAGCAGAGGCCTGCACAATCAGCAGGGGGCTCCTTTTCCTTCTCATGACCTCTATTCCACAGAGTGGAGTTTAATTCATGGAAAATTTGTTGAAAAATAACTCCTTGGTCTAACCAATGTTCCCCGGTACTCTTGGCCAAGAACCCCTGGCTCATCTGAGACTTTAAAAAATGACTAAATAAAAAGAAAAAAAAAAAAATCGACAAAAGTGCAACACAACTGCTCACAGGCTGCAATGTGGGAAAATCTTCAGCCAATCCCCCACAATTTTTTCTTTTCCAACAAAACCAAGTTTGTTTGGCAGCCCCCAGAGATCTTGCTTTATCTGGACAACTCATTTCTAGTCTTTATAATAATCCTGCACTAAGCAGGAAATTATTAACGTTCTGTTTAAAGGCAAGAGGGGGCAAAAATGGGGGTTGGGGTCCTGTAAGAAGGCTCTGGGGTGCAGGTAACTCTGTGCAAAATCTGGACACCCCATCAGCCCCTTTGGGCATTATGAAGAGCATTCTGAATGGGGTGCTCTCTTTCCAGCAGGAGACCCACAGTTTGCCCTTAATAGAATTTTTCAAATTGCCTAAAATTGTTGCTTCTATTCCAGGCTGAAAATTACAGTCCTTGCTCTATTTCCCAACCTCCCCCCAAAGTTACTCAGAGCCCCTAAGGAGATCTGTACTAACAACGACATCAGCAACAAAACCTGAATGTACTTTGTGTGGAGAAATGTATTTGCAGCTTTTCAACGAGATCCAAGGAAGCTGTGACTGACACACACGCTTTCCCAAATGGATTCAGACTTTCCTTTTTTTCAACGTGATAAAAAAATTACCAACATGATTTATGTTGCCTTCCCCAAACATTACAAATCAAACGCTAAAAATCTCCGAGACGTTATCATGCTGAAGATGATGAATGCTGACCTTCATCCTTTGTCATTCTTTCTGCCAGTTGTGTGGGTGGTGTGGAGGGGGAGCGCCTGATTAACAGTCACTGTTTCCAAATAATGCCAGGCTGGGCATTGGGGTGTGAGTGTTGAGACTGTATTTCCTCAGCTTACTTACCCCCAAGAGAAGGCTTTGTGTGGGTAAACAAACAAAACCCAATCTGTGTTTATTTAAAGATGGTGTAAGTCTCTGGAAAGCTGCTGCCCACTGCAATGAGGTAGAACTGCCTTGGGAAGACCCAGCTTCCTTCAGCCGGTGCTAACGATGACGAATGAGTGGCGTCCTTCCAAGTTGTCCTGGACCGCCTGTTCCCTATCCTGACAAGGCACCTGCCCCTACCAGGGGTCTTGCCAGGCAAAGCCGGGTGTATTAATGAACTTGAGTCTGGAGTTTGTAGCAATAATGGGTGTGTACAAACTGCTCTGAGGTTGGGGGGGTGGTGGTACCCTATAGAGATAATTAACTGCTTCTCGTTCAATCTTGAAGCCTAACTAGGACTGCAAATAAATTACTGGGGTTCTTTTTTTTTATCCCTTCAAGGGTTTGGCATTCCATGAGGTTATAAGATCTTCACTCAAGAAATTCTTCTAGCTGCACATGAGACTCACAAGGCCCCACTCCAGACCAGCCACATTCAGAATCTCTGGTGGTGGCCATGTCAACAATATTATAAGAATAGGTCCCTGGGTGATTCTAACATGCAACTAGGTTTGAGAGCTGCTAAGGAAAAGGACAACCAGAAAGTTTATGTGATTGGCATGGAGTCACACAGCTGGTTTAATGGGAACATGTTCTCCTAGCTCAAAGCTCTAGCTTGCCTTCTGGCTACTCTGTCAGGCTCAGTACCTTGAAGCCAGTGTTAAGGCAGGGCCCAGACTTTTGAGGACCTTGACCTGAGTGTAACAGAGGATTTGTGTGAGATCAATATCCTCCTCCTCTCTTTTCCATTAAAACTTTTTTACTGAGTATCTTAGTTTGCCACAGGGCTGCTGATGCAAAGTACCAGAAATGGGCTGGCTTTTATAATGGGGATTTTATTAGGGGGAAATCTTATAGTTCTGAGGCCATGAAATGCTCAAATCAAGGCACCATTAGAGAGATGCTTTCTCACCAAAGTCAGTTACTGGTGATCCTGGCACCCTGCCACATGGAGAGGCAAGATGGCAGCTGATCTCTGCTGAGGTCCCTGCCTTCCCCTCAAGGCTCACCATCTCCTGGAGCTCAGATGTGGGTGATGAGGCATACGGCTTGTCGCTTTCCGGGCCTCCTCTCTCAGCCTTGGCCACTCTGCTTTCTGTCTGAGCCCAGTTGTGGGCGATCAGGCATATGGCTCGTCTCCTCAGCCTTGAGCTGCTCCATGGGCCCAGCCTCTTGGGTACTTCATGCTTCAGCTTCGGCTGCCAGCGATCCTTGAGTCCTCGCTCATCTGGCAGGATCAAAATGGCAGCTTCCTTTCTCTCTGTCTTCTTTCCCTCTGAGTGTTCTGTTTACAAAAGACCCAGCAAGAGGGTGGAGACTCAATCTGAGTCACACCTCACTGATGTAATCCAATCAAATTCAATCTAATCAAGGTCCCCTAATTGAATCTAATCAAAAGGCCACGTCTACACTGTGTTTGCAGGCACAGGAATGGGTTAGCTTAAGAATATAATTTTCTGGGGTCCACAAAACACAAACCAGGATACTGAGTATCTACTAAGAGCCAGGCACTTTTGGGAATTCAGGAGTAAGTAAGGGGTCCGTGCTCTCTTCTAAGATGATGGACAAGTATCCTCTTTTACTATGCTAAGTTCTTTGCACTCCCTCATTCTCTTATTTAATCTTTTCCACGAATCTTTTTTCTTTTCATTTTAAAAACAATTTATTGAAGTATATCATTCATACATGAACATACCTAAACAATAAGCGTATAGTAAAAGCTGTGAACCTACAAAACAAACATGCATAACATCATACAGGGCTCCCATATATCACCCCACCACAAATACCTTGCATTTTTGTGAAACATTTGTAACAAATTATGAAAGAACATCATCAAAGTATTACTACTAACTATAGTCCATATCTTACATTTGGTGTATTTCCCCACAACCTATGCTATTATTCTTTTTGTTCATAAACCATACAATTTATCTAAAGTGTACAATCAATGGCATTTGGTATAATCACCAAGTTGTGCATTTATCACTTCAATCAACTTTCCCACAAATCTTGTGAGATAGGTATTGTTAAACCCATTTTACAAGGGAAGAAATGGAGGCTCAGGAACAATGAGCAATTTGCCCAAAGTCACACAAGCTAGTGACTTGTACCAAACTTCGGAGCCAGACTGAGAAAAAAAAACAAGCAGCAAAAATTAAGTGGGAAGCAGAGGCACTTAACTGGGTTGTCTCAAACAAAGTTTAATTTACAACTCTTTAAACAAAATAGGAAGAAAATCAAGTGACTTAGAATTCCTGTTCTATTTTGGGGCATAGCTTCAAAAGATCCGAATAAAGAATGAATGTCACCAAAAGGACACAGAGCAGAGTGGCTGAATCATATCCATGCAGTGCCAAGATGAGGCTGAAAAAAGAACACTTGACAGTGTGCTCTCGGGGCTGTTAACAACATCTGAAAATCTTTCTAGATCAGCAGATTTCCTAGACAGGCGTGATCCACTCTGGGGAGCCTGGCAGCCACCGATTAATTCCTGATCAATGAGAAGCCAGATGACGGCAAATAAACCAGTCTGAACCTAAAAGAGTTGTGGCTGTGGGGGCCACCTGTGGGTCTGAGGTCAAAGGCCACTCCCTTCCCAGCAGAGTTCAAAATAAAGGGGAGGAAAAAAAAAAATAAGGGGGAGGGCAAGGAAATGGGGGAGATAGGGAGCAGGCCCAAGGAGACGAGAAAAAGAAGGGAGGGAGAGCTGCACACGGAGGACTGGGCCTGAAGATGTGATTAGCTCCAAGGAGGGGGACTTTTGCTGCTTGGGATTGCCTAGTGATCTGTTTGCCCATGAAGGAAAATTCTGTACAAATGAGGTTGCCATTAAGATGGACATGGATGTCCCTCTCACATAGGCTCCAAGACAATTAAACAATAGGAATTGGATGGTGAGACATGAGGAAGATTCCCCAGGTGATCTGCCTGGCTGCAGCCAGAGCTTCTGGAATGGGTTGGCACAGGAGAGTCACGGCAGGAAAGGGGGAAAATAATGGGTGTTTTGGTCATTTAAGTTCCGAAAACACTGGTTAGACATTATACAAGTTTCTTTTCAGTAAGACTTCTTTGAACCTCTGATGTGATATCCAAGAGTGAGTTGGTGTCTCCCAAATTCAGGTGACCACAAGTAGAATGCCTTGCAGATTTGGGGTTTCCAAGGAATGTGCCTTAGGAATGCTACTTTGGTGCAAAGGGAATCGATGGGGCCCGAGATCCAAGGGTCAAGTCATCTCTTGAATACTAAAGGTGGGTCACCATTTACCCACTCTGCTCACCCTCAGCTCAGGGAACACTGGTGGTGGCAGGAGAAAGGGCACATTCTTCGCATGTAAGCCTACCTGGTTTTTCAATGTGTGACCGACTTTCAGTGACCATGGCATTCTCAGAGGTCAATCTTGGGACTTTGTGTACTGACTAGACAACTTGAAAGAATGTCAGCTGTAAGGGTACATTCTGGTTCAGCCCATCATTTACAGAAAAGGAGCAGAAGCCAAGGGAAGTTGAGTGGCTTAAGTCAAAGTCTCAGGACCCCTCAGAGGTTCAGACAAAACTAGAATGGGGGCTCCTGACCCTCAATCAGTAGCTCCCCTCCATTCCTCTGGCTGCTCCCCTCCCTCACTCATCTCCTGCTGAAGGTGGTACTCCCACTGATGCTTTTAAAAAATTCAGGAAGAACAGGGTCCCTGGGCTGTGGTGGAGACAGATATTTCCATCCTTGGCGGGCTGGCCTGCCTCTTGTGGTCTATGATGACACTTCAACATTATTTATCTGATAAAACCAACAAAGCAAGCCAAAGAAATCCCCTGAGGCTGGGAAAGTAAATGGTTGCCCACCACTGGAGCAAATAAATATGCAAATGATTGTTTTCCTCAC
>JAQZBX010065621.1:0-16266 GCA_029593785.1 Cabassous unicinctus | reverse complement strand
ATATATATATATATATATATAAAATAACATTTATGTAAACAAATGCACATATATGCATATGTATTTATGTATAATTTTACAAATATTTGTATGTATTGTGAAACTTTTTATTTTTACCCACAATAAAAAATAAAAAAAACAAAAAATAAAATGATATATACTGTCTCGTAATCATGTAAATCATCAGTTGTTATGAACAAAGGCAAGGAAATGCCAAAATAAAATAGAAAATATTGGGGTGGTGGAATTATGATGTGTTTTTCTTTTTAGAAGTATAATTGCTTACAATTATTAAGCATTTAATCATTCCAGGCACGATGCTAAGGGTTTAACATGTGTTAGCATATTTATTCCTCCCAAGAACCCCTTGAGGTGGGGACTATTATGGTGCTGTTTTGACATTCAGAGAGGTTAGGAGGAGTTGCCTGCCATCCAGGTGAGTGGTACCAGGTCCATTTGATTCCAAATACTATATTACCCATTATGCTATTTTTAAAAAACTGCTATTATAGTAGTGTTTTTTTACAATGTAAACAAATCTTTAAATGTATATTTATGTTAAAATTTTGGATTTATATTGCTGTTCCCATGGCAGAATGCTCTAACAGTGGCACTTAATATTAGCGGTTTCTCGCTTCTAGTAGAGACATAACATGTCACAGTAAACAGAGATCCAGAAAGAAGGAATTCCTTTGTAAGTACAGGTGTATCCATGAACATAGTGAGGAACCATTTCTGAAAATGGATTTAAAGTGTGTAGCAGCACTTGTCTTTGCCAACATGGGGCTGTTGTAGGAAGACAGTGGGGACGAGACACTTGGTAGTTAGAGGACAGAAAATATCTGCTGTGAGTATATTTTATCTGTCTTACCTTCTAGAACCTTTGTATCTAGAATGTCTGAGATTGGGGACGTGAAGTTGTACACCAGAGGGTTGGCTAGAGTGGAGAGAAATGGCGCTCCTGATGTGCATTACATTTCAGTAAGTTCCCAGCTACGTTATCAAATGGAATGGGTAGGAAGCCCTTAACATGAGGCGAAACACTGAAGGATACATTATTTGCTCTCCGATCACTCATCCAATATTGATTGAACATTTCTATGTAAAACCGAATCAAGCTCAGCACTGCAAAGAGCACGACGAGAATGTGTAGCCCGTGCTTTCTCGCACAGAGTTCCTTATAAACTAACTGGGGACACATGCAAACCTGCTCTCACTCCACGGGATGCCATCCTCTTCCTTTTTGCCGTGTGTACTTGGGAGAAGGTGATGGTGTGCTCTGAACTCCCTCCCCCACTTCTCTGGAGGGTGTTTTACTTCTCTGCTTTGCTGCTGCCTGTTTAAAGCTCCAGAGACTCTGGCAGTGCTTTCTTTCACCCCATACCACTCCTCTCAGCTGGCATGAATTTGGGGGGCTCTGGAAAGTGTACATGACGTACACCAGCCAACCGCAGAAAGCTGATGTTTGAAGGGCCTCGTGCTTCAGGCTATGGGCCAAAAATCTTTTAGCCAGGCCCACCACCAAAGAATATGTATGGACAGCTGATAAGCCCATGAAAAGATGCTCAATATCATTAGCTGTTAGGGAAATGCAAATTAAACCCACAATGAGCTACCACTACACAAAAATCTGGCATCATCAGGTGCTGGTGAGGATGTGGAATGTTCATTTTCATTGCTGGTGGCAATGCAAAAAGACACAGCCACTTTGGAAGACAGTTTGGCAGTGTCTTTTAAAGCTAACCATATACTTACTATATGACCAGTGGTCCTACTTCTGAGTATTTACCCAGGAGAAATGAAAACATATGTCCACACAAAAAGCCCTTCACAAATGTTTACAGCAGCTTTGTTCAAATCACCAAAAACTGGAAATAACTCAAATGTCCATCAACAGATACTCAGATAAACTGTGATATATCCATATAATTGAGTACTACTTGGCAATAAGAAAAAGAACTACTGAACAAGAAAGTTCCTGTATTACAAGGTGTTAAGGATATGGACATACATGGGAAAAAATACAACTAATGTAACCAATAGACTATAGTTAACAGTAATGTAATATTTTTACAACAATGGCAAGGATGGCACTATATCAATGCTAAGGGTCAATAATGGGGAGATATAAGGGGATATGGGATTTTTCCTTTTGGAATAATGAAAATGTTCTGAGATGGACTGAGCTGATGACAGCACAACTCTGTGATGAAACAGAGCCAGTGAGGGTATACTTTGGATGGACTGTAGTTAACAGTACAAATATGAGAATGTTCTCTCATGAACTGTAAAAAATATACAATATTAGTACATGGTGTTAATAGGATGATGTATTAGTCAGCCAAAGGGGTTTTGATGCAAAATACCAGAAATCTGTTGGTTTTTATAAAGGGCATTTATTTGGGGTAGAAGCTTACAGTTACAAGGTCATAAAGCGTAAGTTACTTCCCTCACCAATGTCTGTTGCCACATGTTGGAGCAGGATGGCTGCTGACATCTGCAAGGGTTCCAGCTTCCTCTTCCTCTTAAGGCTCCGTGGTCCCAGCTTCTTCCAACATCAGCTAAAGCCTGGAATAAGCCTCGTCTCTCTCCCGGGGCTCATTTCTCTCTGGGCTCAGCTGCTCTGCTGTCTCCACAAGGCCAGCTGTAAACTATCAGGTGAACGGCTCATCTCTCTTCCTGGGGCCTCTGCCATGTCTAATGGAGCATTCTCTCTTTCCTCAATATCTGCTTCTCTAGATATTTACTTTCTGGGGCTCCAGCATTAAAACTCCAACCTCCCTTCTCTGCGGTGTGATTTCTCTGTGAGTCCCTGCCCACCAAGGTGGCGGGGACTCAATGTGATACTGATGTGACCCAATCAAAGCCATAATCATTACTTAATCAAGTAAAAGTGAAACCTCTGAATCCAATATAATCTAATATGCCCAGAGGAACAGACCAGTTTACAAACATAATCCAATATCTATTTTTGGAATTCATAAACAATATCAAACTACTACAGATGGTTTGTGGGGAAAGTTCACTAAATATAAGCCATGGACTATAGATAGCAGTATCTTTTGTCACAAATGTGTCACAACAATGTAAGGTGTTGGTGATGGGGTGATGTATGGGAATCCTGTATGGTATGCATGATTGTTCTTTAAATTTGTGAAATTAAAAAAAAAAATGTAAAAAAAACACAACTAAATACTTTTAAAAAGAGAATTTCTGATACCTGTGGCAACATGGATGAATCTCAAAAGATTATGCTAAGTGAAAGCCAGGATCAAAGGCTACATACTGTATGATTTCATTTATGTGATGTCTTAGTTTGCCAGAGATGTTCTCACACATTCCACAAACTGGGTTTGGCTTTCCCAACAGGCATTTATTGGCTCAAGGTTTCAGAAGCTAGAAGTGTGCCAAAGCAAGACATCAGTGAGGCCAGGCTTTCTCGCCAGAGCCTGTGGCAGGCTTACCATACTCCTTGGGATTCCTTGGCTTGTGTCTCTGCCTCCTGTCACACGGCACTCTCGCTCTCTCTCCTTGTGTCTGCTTTTCCGGTGTCAGCTGACTTCTGGCTTCTTATTCCTCCCTGTGGACTTCTTCCCACCCACTCCAAGATGGCTCCCTCATCTGTCTGCTTTTGTCTGCTCATCTTCTTTAGGAGGCACTGAGAACTGAACCTGGGACCTCCCATGTGGGAGGCAGGTGCCCAACTGCTTGAGCCACATCCACTCCCTGCTCGTTATGTCTGTGTGTTGTGTCTGCTCATTCATCAGCTTGTTGTGCCAGCTCATCTTCTTTAGGAGGCACAGGGAACCAAACCCAGGACCTCCCATGTGGGAGGCAGGTGCCCAACTGCTTGAGCCACATCTGCTCCCCTTCTCTGACTTCTGTCTTCTGGTTTCTTCTCTTTGTAAATCCTCTGGTACTGTGGATTAAGACTTGCCCTCATTTAGTTGGGCCCCACCATAACCAAAAATAATATCTTCTAGAGGTCCTATTTATTCTCACCCATAAGAATGCAGATTAAGATGAAGAATTTGTCTAAATTGGGGTACATAATTCAATCCACCATATAGGACATTCTGCAAATAGGAAAACTAGAGGTAACTGTAGGTAATTTTTTTTCAAAAACTACAGGAAGGGTACAAAGAAAATCTCAATATATTAAAAATGTTAAAATCATATAAGCCACATTTTCTAGTCAGAATGTAATAACTTATTATAAACTAATGACAGGAGAATTGAGAAGTTTAAAATTAAGTTCTAAAAGCCTTGGATAAAAAAGAAATCTGAACTGAAATTAAAGCTATCTGGAAATGACTAAGAATGATAGCACTGCACATCAAAACTCATAGGATTAAATTAAAGCGTAATTGGATAAAAAGTATAGCCCTAAATGCATTTATTAGAAAACAGCAATGCTGAAAATAAATGAACAAGAATCTAGCACAAAAGGCTAGGAGAAAAGACAAAGTAATTTTAAGTAGAGTAGACAAAGAATTAATGGAAATGAAAACAAAAATTAATGAAATTTACAGTGAATACAAACAACAAAATTGGTCCCTAAAATCTAAAGCAGTTCTTTGGAAAACAGAACTACAGATTAACTTTTGGCAAATCTGACTAAGAGGACAGAAATACACAGATCATCAGAAATGAGTTATGGTACATAACCACAGATGGGGAATTTTTTTAAACAAAAGCAAATATTGTGTAAAAATCTATGTCACTATATTCAAAAAGATTATATAAAACAGATACTTTTCTGAGAAAATAAGTTTAAAATATGAAGTATAAGGAAATAGAAAAACCTGAATTAGACAAAAAATATATATGAAGGAAATTGAAAAGTAGGTGAAAGATTTATTCCCACAAAAAGCATTAGGTCCAGATGATTTCATGGGTTCTACTTACAGAACAGGTGATTCCAATGTTCTGTGCTGTGGCAGTTTGAGATTATTTATGAACCCCAAAAGAGATAAGGATTATGTTTGTAAACTGGTCTGTTCCTCTGGTTGTGATACCCTTTGATTGTATTAGATTCAGCTGAGATGTCTTTGATTAAATTATTTAAGATTAGGGCTTTGATTCAACCACGTTAGTAGGGTGTAACTCAGGTTAAGTCCCCGCCCCCTTGATGGGCTGATATAAATGGGCACTCACTCAAGAAGAGAGAAAAAGATACACAAGAGGAAGGGGGAGAGCTCCATAGACATGAGAGAGGAGAGAACTTTGATCCTGCAGCCCTGGAGGAGAGATGAGCCATTTGCCTGATAGTTTGCAGCACTAAGAAAACCCAGAAAGAAATAAGCCCAATGCCAGCCTGGAGCTGAGAGAGAGGAAGGCTGAACCCTCACAGAGATCAGCAACCATCTTGCTTCAACACGTAGCAACTGACTTTGGTGAGAAAAGCAACCTTGAGTTGGACTCGTTAGGGCCTTGTAACTGTAAGCTTTTACCCCCAAATAAATACCCTTTATAAAAACCAACAGCTTTCTGGTACTTTGCTTCAGCACCTCTTTGGCTGGCTAATACACATGCATTAAAACAGGTGGAAAACATTCTTGATTAGTTTAAACTGAAAACAGAGTAAGAAGATTCAAACTGGACAAGGAAGCCAAAAAACAAACAAACAACAACAACAACAACAAAAAACCACATTAGAATCTCCTGAATGAAGATTCTATTCATAAATAACAATACAAACCACAAAACTCAAATCCCTACATATAGACATAGGAATAATCATGTAGCAAACATTTGTTGAGAGTTCACTGTCTTTTACAAGCAGGGCAACTGTAACTTTTCATATCTCTCTGTGTTCTGCATAGAAACATAGTTGAATGTTCGGCAAATTGCATTCCTGTTTTACCTAAGGTATGGCTTTTTGTTTAAAATTAGTTTCTCTATTTTCAGGCTGAGGTTTAAGTTAATTGCAAATGGCTTCTGCATTCAGGATAAAGGAAATGTCAGAAATTGATGGGAATGTCTTAAAATGGAAGTACATGTTAATGTTTATAAAAATATGTACAGTCTCCTGGGAGACAGCCTGATGTATGAGAAAGAATAGCAACTGGGTGTGTTAGGTTAGGAGTTTGTGGGTTTGTGGCATTCTGGCCTCACACATGCTGTCATCTAGTTGTGTGACCAGAGACAAATCCCTTAACTCCAGTGGCCTACAAAAAAGTAAATAGAGTCATGTTAAAGTAACAGTGAACATCTAATTGGAAATATTATCATATCAATGTATTTCAAAAGACGTGTGTTTACAGTGAGGTGTTGAATTTCTGCCGGTGCCACTTCAACAGACAAGAGAGAAAGAAGAAAGTGTTGGTGATGGGGTTACAGGTCATTGTGTGGCCTCAGGGAGATACATTAAGGCACCTTAAGCCTCGGTATTCTTCATCTGAAAAATGGAACTAGCCTCTTCCTTGCCTAGCTCCCAGTTAAGGGAAGGATGAAATGAGGTCATGCATATAAAAGTCTCGTGTGCTCTATATCGTATAAAATATGAACCGTCATTTCTCTCTCCCTCTTTTTTTTTTTTGTTGTTGTTGTTGTTGGAGGTACTGGGGATTGAACCCAGGACCTCATACATGGGAAGCAGGCGCTCAACCACTTGAGCTACATCCACTCTCCTGAACTGTCACTTCTCTTAATCTGCCTTGAAGGTTGCTCATCAAATTGGAGCCTTCAGATATGACATAAATGGAATGATATTTTCTACATATGGTACACTAAAAAGACTAGGAAAAAAAACCCTTTGGCATAGCAAAATATAATCATTATTTTATATAACACGTGATATTAAAACAAAACATCCTCTCTTTTTTTTTGTTTTAAATGTTCATTTATTCCACGGACCTTTACTTATGGCCTTCTCTGCTAAGCACAGAAGTTCTGCCCCCAAGCTGTGCTGAGATTAGGGTTGATAGCTGATACTACTCAGTAGGACAAGTGAGAAAACTTAAGATCTTATAAGACACTTCATAGGTCATCCACTTTTCTGTATCTGTTCTCATTCAATGAATCAATGAATGAATAATCTTTATATGCCCTAATGCTATATAAGCAAATTCACACATTGATTGTTTAGAAAAAAATTATTTTTGTTGTGGGTTGTGTTTTTTTTTTTGCTTTTGTTTTTGTTTTGTTTTTAGGAGGTACTGGGGAATGAACCCAGGACTTCATACTTGGGAAGCAGGTACTCAACCACTGAGCTACATCTGCTTCCCAATGAGAGCATTTTTTCATTTGTTTGTTTGTTTGTTTTTAGGAGGTACTGGGGATCAAACCCTGGACCTCGTATATGGGAAGCAGGCACTCAACTACTTGAGCTACATTCATCCCCCCATGTTGTTTTTTCTGAGTTACGAAACTGTGGAAAGAAACTGTTGTAAGTTGGAGAAAATATAACTCATCCTGATGTGAGAACTAGATCTGCATGTGCTAATGTGGAAAGAATTTAAAGATACCTTGTCAGGTAAAAAAATAGAGGCACCAAACAGTTGTATTTTTTTTTTTAATGTATATGTGTGTATAGATATCTGGAAGGATGTACAAAAACAGAAGATGATGTTTTCCTCTAGGAAACAACTTTTGTTGGGAATCCTTTAGTATCATATGTGTTTTCACCCCTTGGGCATGGGTTATTTTCATCTTTTAAATGACCTTTACAATAACATTAATAACTTATCACATTGCTTGGTCAACTCAGATCCAGAGTAAAGTGCTCGATCATCCTGAGGCTAATGCCAATGATAGTTCTGGATAGAAGCATCAAAATCACCTCCCAGGAACCTCTTCATTCCTCAGTAAACATTATGGTTCATTCTTACATGGAAATCGAGGCCATTCTTCTGGTTTCCAATGAAGACTGTGTGTTCGTGGCTCTTTTCCTCCCTAACCAGGCTTTGGCCCCATGACTTTCTAGTTTCTATTATCTCCCTTCTGATGTAGCCCAATCAAAAGCCATAAATTGATCTTATCAAGTAATCTTAATCAAAGGCCCCTCAACTGAATTTAATACAATCAAAGGGTATCACACCCAGAGACATAGATTAGTTTACAAATATAATCTTTCTGTTTTGGGCATTCACAAAATAATCTCAAACTGTCAAAATCCCCAGTAGTGCCTAAAGCGGGAAACAGAGGTAGCACTGAGGAGAACAGCTTTGCTCTGGCAGAGGGCCAACTAACTGAGGCCCTGCTATCCAGAAGCAGCTGTCTTCTACCTAGCCATACTGTCCAAAGGGAAAATAGTTCAAGAGCCCAGGTTTGTTAAAACAAAAGCAACTTAGAGGTTGTATAAATGGGTTTGGATCCCCACCAAAGGAATTTGTCCTTTCAAATTTCCTTGTTTTCTAGTCTAACTTCTTCAGGCCCTAAACTAGTCCTGATGGTAGGATCATGTTTGTGAGGATCTCTGAGGAAGTTTGTGAAATTGTGTCATTTTAGGTTCTTGAGTGCTCCTTCATTGGGATCTCTTCTGTGCTTCTATACCCTTATGGAGCCGGAACTCTTGTGCCTCAAGAGATGAGAGATTTATTTTTCATTATATTACTTGATGTTACTTCATATTCCCACAGAGTAATTCTGAAAATCATGACTGCCTTCAGAATTTTGGAAACAACAATGAAAATATTAAAAAATGAAAGTAAACAGTTATTAATAGAGTTAAGCGCTGAGTTTAAGTTTATCAGAAAATAATTTCAGCCAGATCAAAATTTTTTCTCACATCACTGTTTTTGACTCCCACTTAACCAAAAAGATTGTGATCAAGATGAAGAGTTTTCCTTGCTTTTAGTTGCACTTTGAAAACAAGTCGTCATAAATGTCAGGTTCCTAGGAATTTGGAAAAGCCATGTCTCGGTAGGATTATCTCTTGCTTAGGATCTGAAATATTTAATAAGCTGCCAACCTGTATTATTCCCATTTCCTCAGGCTGCTTTTGAAGTGCCATAAATTATAGAATAAAGCATCTGAGATTGCTTACATCGACTTTACATTCCAGTCACTTCTGAGCTTTAAGATCTGCTAGTGTGGGCAGCTGGTTACTGGAGGATTAGGTATATGGCCTACTTGAGCCCTCCCAACTGATAATGGAACTATGCCCAGTTGTCTCTGCCAGAGACTACAATGCACGCATACTCCACCCCCCGAAAAAGGGGATGGAATGGCGATGTCAAAGAAGCACTGCTTCTGCGTTATTTAGAATGAGCAAACGGAAATAAAGTGGGTACTGAGTTCTCCGTTAGATAGAATGAAGGCAAAGGAAAGGTGTATGAAGCTAGTTTGGTTAAGCAGATCACATGTCAACATCTAAAAGGACTGGCTGTATCAACGCATACACTAATGGCACATTTTTTCAGTCTCCTAAATGGGTAACAAATAACATTCATTTACTACATGTTACTAGACTTCATATTAAATTAGGTATTATTGAAAAAAATATTTACTCTCTACAAAATGCTTGTGACACTATATATGCAACTCTCCCCCGAGCAGCTACACATTTGTCTTTTTAATAAACATGCAGTAATTTAAAACCTCTCACTCTGCCAATTGTGAGATGGCTAATAATAAGTTCCAGTAAATCTGAAAACGAGATGAAATGGATGTTTCTTTTTCAGGAAAAGAGAATTACTATACTGACTCAGAAAGAGGAAGAAATTATGAAAAGAACAGGAGTCAAAGAAGAAACTGAAAATACAGTCAATAAGCAATCTAAATGGATCCAGTAATTTCATGGGCAAAATCCATCAAATAATGAGGAAAAAATAATTCCCCTATGGAGATAGATAAATGATTGATAGATATAGAAAGATAGATGATAGAGATAGAGGAAGACTGAGACAGAGAAACTCCTGATAGCATATTACCAAATCAAAGTCAGCATTATAAGAGAATAATCATATACTATGCCCCAAAAAAGTTTGCCTTAGTAAGGTAAGAGTGGTTCAGCATTAAGTAATTCATTAACTCTTTAAAGGAGGGAATCCTTATGATCATGTCAATAGAGTTTTTGTTTTGTTTTGTTTTGTTTTTTAATGTTATTGCCTTTATGTTGCTTTATCTGATATTAGTTCAGCTACAACTACTTTTAGGGAGGGAGAGAGGTATTATGTGATATATCTTTCCATTTATTTATTTACTTATCTTTTCATATACTTTCCTTTTACAGTCACTTTCTATTTACTTTTTTTTTACTTTCATTTTATTTTTTCAATTTGGTGTACAGTTCTATGAGTTCTTCCCCCCTCCCCTGCTTGCTGTCTGTGTCCATTCACTGGGTGATCTTCTGTGTCTGTTTTTTGCCTTCTCTTCTCATTTTTCTACTCCAGGCTTCACCGGGATTCAACCCTAGGGACCTCCGATGTGGGAGAGAGGCACCCTGTCGCTTGTGCCACCTAGGTTCCTGATTTCTGGCACGTCTTGCCTTGGCTCTCCCCTGCGTCTCTCTTTTGTTGCATCATCACCTTGCTGTGTGGCTCACTGCGCAGGCCCGGCTTGTCTGCTCACCTTTATATTTTACCAGGAGGTCCCGGGAAGCGAACCCAGGTCCTTCCATATGTTAGATGGATGCCCAACCACTTGAGCCACGTCCGCTTTCCCTCAATAGAGTTTTAAGGGAAGCTGATGTGGCTCAAGCACTTGGGTGCCCGCCTACTACATGAGAGGTCCCAAGTTCGGTTCCCAGTGCCTCCTAAAGAAGACAAGCAAGACAGTGAGCTGACGCGACGGGCTGGCAAGGCGAGCTGACACAATAAGAGGATGCAACGAAGAGACACAATGAGAGATACAACAAGCGGGAAGCAGAGGTGACTCAAGCAATTGAGTGCCTTCCTCCCACATGGGAGGTCTCGGATTTGATTCCCAGTGCCTCCTAAAAAGAAGATGAGCAGACACAGAGAGCACACAATGAATAGACACAGAGAGCAGACAGTGAGTGCAAACAATGGGGGGAGGGAATAAATAAAAATAAATCTTTAAAAAATATATATTTTGGGGACAGATGTGACTCAAATGGTTGGGCGTCCATCTTCCATATGGAGGGACCTGGGTTCGATCCCCAGGACCTCCCAGTAAAAATTAAAAAAAGGAAAATATAGAAGGCACATGGGCCACCAGGCTCCACGCGCAAGGTGCACTGTCAGGCCCCACGAGCGGGTGAGACCCCCAGGCCCCGCACACGGGTACACCCATCAGATCCAACGCGCAGGTATACCATCAGGCCCCGTGAATGGGTACACTGACAGGCCCTGCGAGCCACACAGCAAGATGATGACATAACAGGAGAGTGACACAAGGGAGAGCCAAAACAAGACGTGCGAAAAACCAGGAATTAAGGTGGTGCAGGAGGTAGGATGCCTCTCTCCCTCGTCAGAGTTTCTGAGGATTGAATCCTAGTGAAGACAGGAGAAGGATGAGAGGAGAGGGCAGGAAATGGACACAGAGAGTTGCCCAGCAAATGGGCACAAAAACAGCAAAACCGGGGCGGGGCGGGTAAAAATGGATGGAAGTAAATAAATAAATAAATCCTTTTTAAAAAAAGTTTAGGGGAGTAAGATACAGGAAAAAAACAGATTTTTAAAAATCTGAAAAAAATCAGCATTTTAAAAAACTTCTTATTAAAGGAAGTTTCAAATATACATAAATGTAGAGAGAATAGTATAACAAACACCCATGTGTTAATCATAGAACTTTAACATCGATCAACATTTTGCCTACCTTTTCAGTATTCATGTTTTAGTAGAACTTTCAATTGGCTCTCAGCCTCTCCATTTCCTCCACAGACCAGCAGGGCAAATTCTTCCAAAATCATGGGGAAAAAAATAATCCCTTTATGAAGATAGATAGATAGACAGACAGACAGACAGGCAGACAGATGCTCCTGCTCATCAACACTCCAGAACCTAGTAATGAAGTGAAACCGTACCTATTTAGAGATATGGGAACTGAGAGGAGATAAGTAGCATGTTTTTATAGGAATGGACTGTGTTTCTGTATATTTTCTCATTTATTCAAAACTAAATGATTTAAGAGGTCAAAATTATTGAACCATGTGTAAGAATTCTGGGAAACTATCTAAGAAATACTAATGATACAGAAGAAAAATGAAATAGGCTATGAGAAAAATGTAAACCTCAATAAGTATGAATTGAGATAGAGAACAGTGAAAAAAAAAAGAAATGAGGAATTATCTGTCAGAAAAATAGTTAACACAGGACTAATCCAATAGAAATTCTCAATGTGATCATCCAGCATTATTCAATATGGAAGGACAAAACTAGAATGGGTTACTGTATACAGTGCATGAATTTGAATGCTGCCACAGCAACCCACGCCTCTGGTTTCATCTGATGGTGTCTTGTATATTTAAGCTTTTCAGCATCCATCAAAAAAGTTCACAGGTGAATGGATAAGCAAATTGTGGTATATCTGTACACTGGAATTCCAATCAGCTACAAAAAGGAGTGAACTGTTGTATACAAGCAACAAGCTCAAAATAATTACGTTGAGAGAAGGAAACCAGGCAAAAAGGATTACATGTTGTATAATTCTCTTTATATAAAATTCTAGAACATGCAAATTAATATATAGTGATGGAAAGCCAATCAGTGACCGTCTGGGGCAGGAAGGAGTGGGGAGTACCATGGGGCATGAGGAAACTTTGGGTGATGGATGTGTTAACTCATTTTGTGGTGATGGGTTCACAAGAGTATACATGTCGGGAAGCGGGTGTGGCTCAGTGGATAGAGCCCCCGTTTACCATATGGGAGGCCCGGGTTCGCATCCCGAGGCCTCCTTGTGAGGGCACGCCGGCCTGAGCGGTGCGGTGGGCTGATGCAGCAACCTCACGGCAGGAAGCAGGTGTGGCGCAATGGATAGAGCACCCGTTTACCATATGAGAGGCCCCGGGTTCGATTCCCGGCGCCTCCTTGTGAGGGCAGGCCGGGTCGCGCGGCGCCGTGGGCTGATGCGGCAAGACCTCACAGCAAGGGGGAGATGAGCAGACACGGAGAGGACACGCAGCGAGTGGACACAGCAGCACAAGCAGCAAGGGGGGGATAAATAAATAAAATAAATCTTTAAAAAAAAAAAAAAGAGTATACATGTCAAAACTTAGCAGATTGTATATTAACGTGAAGTTTATTGTGTGTCAGTTATACCTCAATAAAGCTATATAAATATTGTTAAAGGACAGACTTTGATAGAATTTGCCTTTGACTTCTGTGTTGTTGTTTTTTTTTAAAGAAGTTGTAGGTTTACAGAACAATCATTCATAAAATACAGAGTCCCCATATACCATCCTTTTATTGACTTCTTGTATTGGTGTGGCACATTTATTGCAACTGATGAAAGAATATTTTTATAATTGTAGTATTAACTCTAGTCCATGATTCACTTTAAGGTTCACTGTTGTGTTGGATTTTTTTTAAAAATTGCTATTCTAGTAACATATCTACAACCCAAAATTTCTCCCTTTTAACCACATTCAAATATTTCTTTCAGTGGTGTTAATTACATTCACTGTCTTGTGCTACCGTCTCCACCACCCATTACCAAAACTTTTTCATCACCCCAAACAGAAACTCTGCAGCCCCTGATACCTGCTAATCTATATTCTATCTCTATGAATCTGCTTATTCTAGATATTTCATCTAAGTGAGATCACACAATATTTGTCTTTTTGCGCCTGGCTTATCTCATTTAGCATAATCTTTTCAAGGTTCATCCATGTCGTAGCCTATATCTGAATATCATTCCTTGAACAATACCCCATTGTACATATATGTTACATTTTGTTATCCATCCACCTTTTGGCTATCGTGAATCATGCTGCTATGAACATTGGTGTTCTCATTTGTCTCTCAATTCCTGGAATTGACCACAATGTTTGGCAGATGCTAGATATTAAATAAATGTTTGAGAAATTAATGGATTCTAAGACTCTAAGCACCCATTTTTACCAGAATTAGCAGAATTGACCTGGATAGGGTCAGTCTGGCATCCTCTCAACGATCCAAACAACCGAATCCCTGGGCTTATGTCATCACTGTCATGATAACTCTGTTCCCCACCCCACCCCCTTTTTTCACATCCATCGTGACAGCGTATGGGCTCGGAACGGATGGAGATGCGAAAACGGCAGATGGCTGCAGCCCAGGAGACTCCAGGGGTCGCCCCAGTCCAACATCCGGTGGGAGATCGAGGTTCCAATGCCTGCTGCTTCTGCTGGTGCTGCTGTTGTAGCTGTTCGTGGTAAGGTTTGGGGCTTTTTCATATATTTTATTTTATTTTATTTTTTTCACAACTGTATTTCAAATTCACAGAAACAAAAGAACAGAAAAAGGCAGCTCAACAAGTAATGGAAATGTTACTCCTAAAAGGTTGTTTTTCAGGCACTTTTATCTCATCTAATTTCAGCTGCTAACTCAGTTGTTCCTCTAGTGTTCAGAAAGATACACAGATTGGTTAAATGACATAGTGAAGGTCTCCTTATTAATGAAAAAAAAAAAAAATGCTTAATCATATTCATCTCTCACGAAACCAAACCCCGTATATGTTTTTTACCTTTAGACTTAATATAGTTAGTTAATTAATTTAGAATTAATATAGTTTTTGTAGCAAAAGCAAAGTTGGTACTATATTTTTTAATTTCTTTTTTACTTTCTTTTTTATTTTCTTTCCTTCGTCTTTTTTATTTTTTTGTTATTTTTTGAGGGGCAGCTTTTTAAATGGGAAAATAGTACCCCTGGATAGTACCAGTGTATGATGAATTCAACAAATGTTTAATAAGCTATTACAAAGCAAGCTGGGGCTGCAGGTGGAGAGCTGCCCACCAATTATATATTTATATATATAATTTTTTAAAACAGAGGATGGGAAGCGGATGTGGCTCAATCGATAGAGCTCCCGTTTACCATATGGGAGGTCCCGGGTTCGCTTCCCGGGGCCTCCTTGTGAGGGCAGGCCGGCCTGCGCGGCGAGGTGGGCTGGTGCGGCGGGACCTCGCAGCGAGGGGGAGATAGGCGGACACAGAGAAGACGCACAGCGGATGGACACAGCAAGCACAGGCAGCAAGGGGGGGATAAATAAATAAATAAATCTTTAAAAAAATAAAACAGAGGAAACAAAGTAAATTAGCAATCTGATGAGTATTTGTGGGTGGATATGTAATGGGGAAATTGAGAAGGGAAGAGGAGAGAAACACCTAAAAATTACCCCCCACCTCCATCTCCCCAGCCTGCTCCTTTCCTCCTTCTCCCCAATGCCACCATCTAACCAGTTAGAAAAATGAAGTTCTAATATATGCCAGACACGGATTTGGAGTTTGTGAAGGACACGGTCACAGGGTGACTTGTGTCCCCCCAAAAGATATGTTGAACTCCTAACTCCTGGTACCTGTGATTGTGACCTTCCTTGGAAAAAGGCTCTTGCAGATGCAGTCAAGTTGAAGTCACACCGAATGTGGGTGGGCTCTAAATCCAATATTACTGGTGTCCTTATAAGAAGATGGGAATTTGGACGGAGACACACAGGGGAGAAGGCCAAGGGGTGACAGATGCAGAGACTGGAGTGATGCAACGTCAAGGCAAACAGTGCCGAGGAGAGCTGGTGGCCACTAGAACCTAGGAAGAGATAAGGAAGAGAGACAAGGAAGGCTGTCTTCTGCAGAGCCTTCGAACGGAGCGTGGCCTCACCGACACCTTGATTTTGGGCTTCTGGCCTTCAGAACCATGAGAGAATAAATTTCTGTTGTTTTAAGCCACCCAATCTGTGGTGCTTTGTTACGGCAACCCCAGGAAAATAACAGATACCAAAAAAAGAAAAAAAGAAAGAAAGAGAGGATACGTTCTAGCTTTTGAGGGACTCATACTCAAATCCCTGAAATCAGCCTCTGGCAGTTTGAGATTATTTATGAATCCCAAAAAAAGAGAAACATTATGTTTGTAAACTTATTTATTCCTCTGGCTGTGATACCCTTTAAATGCATTAGATTCAGCCACATCAGTAGGGCATGACTCTGGTTGAGTCCCCACCCCCTTGGTGGGCTTGCATAAATGGACACTCACTCAAGAAGACACAGGGAAGAGGAGGAAGCTCTCTTATGTTTGATCCTGGGGCCCTGGGGAGAGATGAGCCATTTGCCTAATAGTTTGCAGCTGAAGAGAGCAGAGCAGCTGATAAGGACTGGAAAGAAATTAGCCCTGTGCCAGACTGATTTAGGAAGCCCTGAGAGATGAGCCCCATGCCAGCCTACAGCTG
>JAQZBX010065620.1:0-16253 GCA_029593785.1 Cabassous unicinctus | reverse complement strand
TTCCACTTTTTCTATTCCTGCCTCCCCCTGCCCTCGGTGCCCAATGGGACTGCCAGGCTTTACTCCCTGAAGGACAAGATTCATAGATACTTACAACGCTGAGGGCTTGACACATTAGTCTTTCCTCCCTCAATAGGAACCACCCATGCTCTCAAAAAACAACCTCCTGTCTGTTTGAGAACATATCGGGCCTCCCCAGGATGGGAGTCCAACACTTTCCCACTCATTATGTGGGTCTCCACCCACTGATACAACACAATATGACAAAATTGTAACCCACACATTCTCTAGAAGACTGACCCATGTGTGTCTTGTCCCAAATGTCCACTACCCAAAAACCTGACCCAGTAACCTTTCCTTGTCATATTTCCAAAAGAGCTTTCTCAACACTGTAGTTTCAACCTTGTACCCGCAAATCCCGACTGTTCACCTGCTTCCTCCCCGAAACCTTTCCCCAGTTCCATGGACAATCCAATACATCCTCCCCACCCTACTCCCATATCAAGCTTGCACCTCCCAACACATTAGTATCATTACACCCCTGTCATATCCCTTCACTTCACAATTACTCAATTCCACCTTTTCATAGATTGTGCCTGTATGGGCTTTGGCTCAAAACCTTTTCCCTTCCTATTTCCTGTAAGCCTATCTTCCAGACTCTAGGTCTCTGAGTCTGCTCAATTTGCTTAATTCATATCAAAGAGGTTATGTAATATTTATCCTTCAATGCTTGGCTTGCTTCACTCAACATAAGGTCCTCAAGATTCATCCATGATAACCCATGTGTTAGTACTGTATTCCTCCTTTGAGCTGAGTAATATTCCATTGTATGTATATATCACATTTTGTTTCTCCATTCATCTGTTGATGGGCCTTTCAGGTGAATCAAACTTTTAGCAATAGTGAATAATGCCATTATGAACATTGGGGTGCATGTACTTGTTCATGTCCTTGCTTTCAATTCTTCTGGGTATATATCCAGCATTGGAATTGTTAGATCATATGACAGATCTATAGCTAGTTTTTTGAGTCACTGGTACACTGTCCTCCACAATGGCTGAACCATTCTACATTCCCATGAGCAATGTATAAGGGTTCACCAGTATAATGGGTGTAAGATGGTATCTCATTGTGGTTTTGATTTGCATTTCCCTAATAGCTAATGATGTTCAGCATCCTTTAATGTGCTTTTTAGCCATTTGTATTTCTTCTTTGGAGAAGTGTCTGTTCAAATCACTTGCTCAATTTTTAAATGGGTTGTTTGTCTTTTTCTTTTTGAGATACAGGATGTCTTTATATATGCTGGATATTAGGCTCCTATCAGATTTATGTTTACCAAATATTTCCTCCCATTGGGTAGGCTGTCTTTTACTTTCTTGACAAAATCCTTTGAGGTGCAAAAGGCTTAAATTTTGAGGAGGTCCCATTTATTTATTTTTTTCTTTTGCTGCTCATGATTTGGGTTTCTCTCTCTGTTGAGTGGGTTTCATGGCCTTGTCAAATATCAGTTGACTTTATATGCTAGGATCTATATCAGAACTCTCAAATCGGTTCCATTGGTCAGTATGTCTATCCTTGTGCCAATACCATGTAGCTTTGTTGAATGTTTTAAAGTCAGGTAGTGTGACTACTCCAATTTCATTTTTCTTTTGCAATATGTCTTTGGTTATTTGGAGCCTCTTGCCCATCCAAATAAATTTCATAGTTGGCTTTTCACATTCACTAAAGAATGATGTGTTGATTTTTATTGGGATTGCATTAAATCTGTAGATTAGTTTGGGTGAGATAGACATCTTAATGAAGTTTAGTCTTCCTATCCATGAAAAAAGAATATTCTTCCATTTATTTAAGTCTTCTTTGATTTCCTTTAACAGTGTTGTGTAATTTTCCGTGTATAAGTCATTTACATCTATAGTTAAAATTATTCCTAGGTATTTGATTTTTTACTATTTTAAATGGTATTTTTTTCTTGAGTTCCTCCTCAGCTTGCTCATTATGGGTGTACAGAAATGCTACTGAATTTTGCGCTTTGATCTTATAACTTGCAACTTTACTGAACTCATTTATAAGTTCTACAAGCTTTGTTGAATATTTCTCAGGGCGTTCTATATATAGAATCATGTCATATGCAAATAGTGAAATTTTTTCTTCTTCTTTTGCAATTTGGATGCCTTATATAACTTTTTCTTGCCTCAGTCCTCGAGCATGTACTTCTATCACAATGTTAAATAAGAATGTTGATAGTGGGCATCATCTTGTTCGTGATATTAGAGGGAAAGGTTCCAGGATTCCACCATTGAATATGATGTTAAATGTGGGTTTTTCATATATACCCTTTACCATGTTCAGAAAGTTTCCATCTATTCCTAACATTTGCTGTGTTTTTATGAGGAAAGGGTGCTGTATTTTGTCACATGCTTTTCTGCGTCTATAGAGATGATCATGTGATTTTTTTCTTTCAATCTGTTTATGTGGTATATTACATTGATTGATTTTCTCATGTTGACCCATCCTTGCATACCTGGGATGAAATTCACTTGATCGTAGTGTAAAATTCTTTTGAATATGCTTAGAAAATATTTTGTGAAGGATTTTAAGATCTAGATTCATTAGAGAGATTGGTCTGTAATTTTCCTTTCTTGTGGCATCTTTGTTTGGCTTTGGTATTTGGGTAATGTTGGCATCATAGAATGAGTTAGGCAATGCTCCTTCTACTTCTATTTTTTGTAAGAGTTTAAGCATGATCAGTGTTAGTTCTTTCCAGAATGTTGGTAGAAATCACCTGTGAAGATTTCTGGTATTGGGCACTTCTAGGTTTGGGGTTTTTGATGACTGATTCTATCTCTTTAATTGTGATTTGTCTGTTCACTTCATCAATTTCTTCCTTTGTCAACGTAAGCTGCTTATAAGTTTATAGGAATTTTCCATTTCCTCTAAATTATCCTTCTTTTTGTCATATAACTTTTAAAATAACCTCTCATATGATACTCTTAATTTCTGTGGGGTCAGTGGTGATATCCCCTTCCTCATATCTTATTTTGTGTATTTCCATCTTTTCTCTCTCTCTTTTTTTTTTGTTTTTTTGTTACTCTTGCTAAGCTTTTGTCAAATTTATTGATCTTCTCAAAGAATGAGCTTTTGGTTTTGTTATTTTTTCTAGTGCTTTCTTAATTCATTTTCATTTAATTCTGCTCAAATCTTTGCTATTTCCTTTTTTCTACTTTCTTTGGGATTATTTGTTGTTCTTTTTCTTATTCCTCCTGGTGTGTAGTTAGGTCTTCAATTTTAGCTCTTTCTTCATATATATATATATATATATATATATATATTCATTTATGACTATGAATTTCCCTTTCAGTACAGCTTTTGCAGCATCCCATAGGCTTTGATATGCTGTGTTGTCATTTTCATTCATTTCAAGGTAGTTACTTATTTCTTTTGAAGTTTCCCCCTGGACCAACAGTTTGTCTAAAATTGTGTTGTTTAACTTCCATATCTTTGTGCCTAATATGGTTCTCTGGCCCTTACTAATTTCCAGTTTCATTCCATTGTCGTCATAGAAATCATTTTGTCTAATTTTAATCTTTCTGAAATCATTGAGAATTTTTCTGTGTCCTTGCATGTGGTCTATCTAGGAGAACAATTCATGTGCACTCAAAAAGAATGTACAACCCGATGTATTTGGGTGTAGTGTTCTGTATATGTCTATTAGGTGTAGATTTTCTAATGTATTATTCAAAATCTTTGTTTCTTTATTGATTCTCTGTCAAAGTTCTGTCTAATGACAAAAATGGTGCATTAAAGTCCACCACTATAATTGTAGAGGGATCTGTTTCTTTACTTAGTTTTACTAGTGTTTGCCTCATATATTTGAGGCACCCTGGTTAGGTGTAAAAATGTTTATGATTGTTCTTTCTTCTTAAAATATTACCCCATTTTTAGTGTCCATCTTTGTCTCTTACAATAGTTTTGCATTTGAAGTCTATGTATTTTGATATTAGTATACCTACTCCAAACTTTATTTGCTTATGGTTTGCTTTTAAGATTGTTTTCCAGACATTAATTTCAGCCTCCTTGAATCCCTGTGTCAACAGTGGGTTTCTTGTAGAGAGCAGATAGATGAGTCATATTTTCTTATCCATTCTGCCAATCTGTGTCTCTTAACTGGTGAGTTTAATCCACTAACCTTCATTGTTATTACTGTCCAGGAATTACTTACATTAGCCATATTTTCTTTGAGTTCATGTATGTCATATGTTGTTTTTATTTCAATTTTTGTCTTTTTAATTGTTCTTACAATCTCCTCCAACTCTCTCAATTCTATGTTTTTCCTTTCATCCTGCAGGACTCCCTTTAGTATTTCTTGAATGGCACAGTTCTTATTGGCATACTCTCTTAATTTCTCTTTATCTGTGACCATTTTGAACTCTCCATCATTTTGGAATGCCAGCTTTGCTGGATAAAGAATTCATGGCTGGAAGGTTTTTCTTTTAGTACCCTAACTATGTTATACCATTGCCTTCTTGCCTCCATGGTTTCAGAAGAGAAACCAGCACTTAATTTTATTGAGCTTCCCTTGTATATGATAGTTCTCTTTTTTCTTGCTGCCTTCAGTATTTTCTCTTTGTCTTGAGCATTGGACATTTTGATGAGTATATGTCTTGGTGTAGATCTGTTGTGATTTATAATGTTAAGGGTGTGGCTGTGCTTCCTGGACATTTACATTCATTTCATCAATATGGTTGGGAAGTTTTCAACCATTATTTCCTCCAACACTCCTTCAGTCCCCTTTCCCTTATCTTCTCCCTCTGGGGTGCCTAAAATTTGTGTGTTTGTGCATTTTGTGTTATCATGCAAATCCCTAATTCCTTGCCGGATTTTTTCTATATTTTTTTATCTATCTGTTCTACTATCTTTTTTATTTCAGATGTACTGTCTTCCACATTGCTAATTCTTTCCCCTGCCTGTTCAAATCTGCTGTTATGTGCTTCCAGTTTCTTTTTTATTTTTTTGATTGTGCCATTCATCACCATCATATCTGTTATCTTTTTACATATGTTTACAAATTCTTCAGTATGTTCTCCCAGTGTCTTCTTAAAATCCTTAATCTCTTCCTTCACTTCATTAAGTTAGTCCATGGTATTTGTTTGGACAGCTTTGACCAGTTGTTCGATGTCCTGAGGCTCCTCCTGGTTTTCAGTTTGTTCAATGGATTGGTCTAAGTCTTCCTGTTTCTTAGTATGGTTTGTAATTTTTTGTTGTCTTCTGGTCATCCTTTTATCTTGATGGGTTTATTCAGTTGATCAGCTTCTTTCTTTACTCCAGGGTTTTATTTTTTGCTGTTTTTGTCTTTGTGTTAAGTTTTTTCTTTAACAGTTTGTTCTTTTTATTCTGTTTCCTTACTGTTGTCTAAATTCTATTGAAAGAAAAAATTAGGGCCAGAAAGAGAGAGAAAGATGTAAGAAAAGTAAAAAGATAATAGTAGTAATAATAGTTATTGCTAGATGAGGAACCATATAATACCTTGGAAAATGAATATTTAACTCATGTAAGCAGTGTAGAGTAATAGGAATAAAAAAGTGGAGTACCATGAATAAAATTGGAATCCAAATAGAAAAAATTATATAGAGTGAATTAAAAGGACCGAATGATGATGAGAGAGGGAAAGAGAAAAGAAAAGACAAAAGAAAAGAATTTAATAAAATAAATAAAACAGGATAAATGAGATAGAATAAAAACCAGTAAAATTGAGGACTAAACAAAGAGAGGTACAATATAAGAACAGCAACAGAAAGCAGAAGATAGAAACAAGAAGGAAAGAAAAGAGATAGCATTGGTAGTCAAAGTCAGTATACACAGAAAAGGGGAAATCAAGATAGAAGAAACACAGTGAAAAAGAAACAAGCCAGCAGCACCTATTTTTCTAAAAGTGAGGATGGGGGAGAAAGAGGAAGGAAAAAACAAGAAATCAAAAAGCAAACAAACACAGTAGCAATCAGTCAAACAAAAACTAAGGAAAAACAGCCTTTTCCCTTAGGTTCCTGAGGAGATTCTCAGGCTGCTGGTGTTCATTCATCAATTACTGTGCAGCCTGACCTCTGCAGGTTTTGAAGCAGGTTTTACCAAGTAAATTAAGTTAATTTTTTTTTAAAAGTAAACTTTTTTCCTGGGCAGACAGAGGAACTTGGTCGTGAGGAAGGAGAGAAGACCTCAGTAAATGACATGAGCCATTCACCTGACAGTTCACAGCTGGCCTTGTGGAGAGTGCATAGAGAACTTCATATTCTATGGCTGACCCTGTGAGGAAAGAGAGGAGCTGAATCTGGAGAGAAACAGAGCCCGGGAAGAGAGGAAACCAAGAAGCCCGAACCCTGGCAAATGTCAGCAAACTGTCTTGCTCCAACACATGGCAACAGACTTTGGTGAAAGAAGAAACTTATGCTTTACGGCCTGGTAATTGTAAGCTTCTACCCCAAATAAATACCCTTTTAAAGACAAAAAAAAAATGTTTTGGGGGAAGAATAAGCAACTCAAGCAAAGCTAATACAAAAATAATGTCTACGTTTTCCCTGTCCTGAAGTATCAGCTGGATGTTTCATATCCCAGTGGATCACTAACCTAAGAGGAGCCAGTAATTGAACTTGGAACCTTGTATATTCAAGGTAGAAACTCCTCCACTGAGCTAAACTTTCTCATTGGGTAATTTAGCTCTTCAGAAAGATAACCAGTCACTTTACCTTGGATAGGTTTGACTCTGCAGTTGCATAGATTCCTGCTGCTTAATAATCTGTCCCTGTCCTCTTTCTATTCTTACTGCTTTCTCTCCCAGGGTAGCAGGATGCAATAGCCTATGTGAGTGGTGCCCCCTCACCTCTCCTAGTCAGGTAGAGTTCCCTTTTGAGATTCAAATGGGACCCTGGCAAGTGAACTCATACATAAAAGTGACTCTCAATTCTCTTTCAGACCACCTCTACTCCCAGGGGACCCTAAATAGGCTCTTGGAAGCTTATTAAGTGCTTTCCACTGCACACATCCCTTAAGGAAGTTGAACTTTTAATTATTTTCAGCTCAGGACTAATCAATTGCCTGACTCCACCCTCTCTTAGGCCAAGTTTCTCTATCCCAGGGTAGTTAGGTAAATCAGGATGCCTCATCAGATTCGCCTCTCCCCTCTTCCTGGTGTCACCTTGAGCCAGTTGGTATGCTCCCCAAAGCTCAAAGGGGGTCGAGGCAACTAAACCCATGGAAAGAAAATCCCTTTCCACCTTTGCCAGAACACTGCCACTCTGGGAAAATTCTCCCTCCCACTGGGTGGCTAGTGGGGAAATCCATGCTTAGAGTGGATTTTTGCCATGAGGGTGGGGCTTAGCTGTTCACAGTTTCGAGCCACAGGGACCAGAAACTCATGGTTTTACCCTGAGCAATTTATCTCTTTATACAGCTCCCTCCAGATCAATGTCACAATGCCTCCCAATCTGTGGGTTCTCAAAACAGGTCACTTGGGCAGGATCTCACCCGCATGCAATTGTTTGTTTGTGAGAGAGATGGTGAGTGCTCAGTTAAACCAATGCCATCTTGCTACTTCTCTCCAATATGATTATTTACATTATTTTATATGATTATTGAAGATGACCTAGATCTGACTTTTTTATGTCTTTTTTTTAATACTTTAGATTACATAAGTGTTACATAAAAAATATAGAGGATTCCATATGCCCCACTCCTTCCCTCTCTTTCTACATTTTCCCATGTTAAAAACATCCTTCATTAGTGTAGTATATTTGTTACAATTGATGAACACACATTGGAGCATTGCCACTAAGCATGGATTATAGCTTACATTATAGTTTGCACTCTGTCTCGCACAATTTTGTAAGCTATGACAAAATATATAACTGCCTTTATTTATCATTGCAACGTCTTTCAGGACAATTCCAAGGTCCTGAAAATGCCCCCATATTACACTTGTTTTTCCCTCTCCCTTCCCTCAGAATTGCCTGTGGCCACTACCTCCATAACAATGATAAAAATTCTTCCATTGCTAGAATAACAATAAGTCAATAGTAGAAAAACTTAAGCTTACTCTAGTTTATCGTTCATTCCCCAATCCTGAGGATACTGGGATGGTGATGCCCATTCCATCTCTAATTTAATGGTGGGTCTTAGATCTCATGGTGCTGATAGTTGGGAATATCTTGCTTGCAGTTGCAGATGTTCTCTATTCCTTGGGATGGATGTTGTCCATCATCATCTCCTTGTTAATTGCCCTGGGTGAGTCCGATGAACTGGAGAGTGGGTATTGCATTTCTGCTGAGATTCAAGGCCCAACTGGCACATAGAGAGTCCAAAGATGTAAGTCTCTTCAAGATACACTTATCAAGTCTAGTACTAAATATAAATTCAAACAAGGGGCAGAAGATCCATGTGTAGGGAAACCACAAATGAATCCAACTTTGTCATACTGGGGAGCATAAATCCCAAAGTAGGGCCTACTGGCAGGGCACCAAACGTATGAGTTGTCTGCCCTGCCTATAGTGTCTGGATGTCTCTAGAGTCCTCAGGAACCCCATTATTTGAGGCAATATTTACTGTGGCAGTCAATGAGATTTTGCAGAGATGTGCTTAAGCATAACCCCTGGAATGACATCCTGACTCACTTTGAAATCTCTTAGCCATAAAACCTCATTTGTATTTAAGATTTCCTCCCTTTGGTCAAGGTCTTTTTTCAGGTGCATTGCTAGTTGGTGCTGAGTAATAATCTCTCAGAGCCAGGGAGGCTTATCTCCAGGTTTCATGTCTCAAACTGGGGGGAAAGGTATTGCATTTATATGTTGAGTTTAATGTAGAGATAGGTTATATTTGAGAAACAAGGAGGCTTCCAGGAGATAACTCTTAGGGAACATATCATACTAGTTTAAGTTTCAATAGATTCAAGAAAAGGTTCATAAGCACAGTCATCAATATCAAGGTATCATCTCTATGGCCCATCCTCTTTCACTAGGCACTGCACCTGTATTCTGGGGCTTGTTGCTTCCCATTAGAGAATGCGGCAGATCTACCCAGGATGGGAATTTGATATTCTTTGGGTTGTTGTGGGGATATCCGCCCACCATGACAATGGCCCATGAACACTTGAACTCATTCACATGCCCTAGCAGTATGCCCCAAGTGAACCTCTTCCCATGCATCCCCCATCATCCCCCATCACTAACACACACCAATGATCTTCCCCTGCCACAGTTTGGACCCTTCTGTGATCCAAAACTTCTTCAAAAATGAAACCAACAAAATAACCAACTAAAATTATTGAGAAGATGAAGTAGTAATAGTTTTTAAAATAGCAAACAAAATACAATAAAATTAAAAATTTTTGAAATAATTAAAAAAATTGTTTTGACATTGTGTCTTTCGCAATGTCAAAAAACTTTTTAAAGCTGTATTTTTTCAAGAAAATTACAAGTTCTTTTTGTACAACTCCAAAACATGGAAAAAAACTTTCCTTTGTAGCATTCACCATTGCACCTTTAATATAATATTAGGTCCTGAGACAAGATTAAGTTAAAATATTCCCCATTGCTCTCCCATAAAATTCCCAGCACTAAAATAGGTGACAATAAATGTGTTTCTACAATGTGAAATCAAGAAATTATGTCTTTCAGTCATTTATTAAATATCAAAAATTTTAAAGTAGAAATGGAGAAAGAATATCCAGATCCACTAAATAAATAATGGAATAGGAAAATATATATTCTTGCTGTAAAATTTTGCAAGGATAAATCTTTGTTTGAACCTACAGTTTTGCAGATTTTAATCTTAGTCCTAATATCCATTATATATGTATTCAGTCATTCACATGATCATTTGCTGTCATATCAGACTCCTCCAAGCACAAGAGGTAACGGTCAGGGGCAATCTTCTTACTGATATGACATTGTGTTATGGAGGAGACAAGCCAAACTGAAAGAGACACATTAATGTTTTGTTTTGGTCTAACCTGCAAATAAAAGTGGCACCTTTGAAATGATATTGAACCGGTCAATATTATTGGTAAATTCAGAGTATATATGATATATAAAGATTGTTTCAAAACACCCTACCCCAGAAACTACAGTTATTAAATCAGATTGTACCACATTAGCATGAGGGTAAATTGTCTGGGTTGAATAGTAGTAACTACAAGTTAAATAGAAGATGAGGGATATGAAGAGATACTGGAACTCTGAAGGGAGTCATAGAAACAGGTGTTGTCTACTAACCTTTGGTGAGGAATCTATCTGTGAATCCCCTCCCTGCATTGCTAACACAAACCCATAATAATTTATGGTTTTCTTTCCTCCTTTGAGACTCCCTGAAGAGAAGGCATGCAACTTGTAATTAAGCAGAAAATATTTGAAGGTTTCAGAGCAATCCAATGGGACACCTGCTAATTTCACAGCACATCTTTACATTTCCATATGAAGAGATTTATTTTAGATATGCTTACACAGCTTCTTTTGGTTAAATATCTTCTGCTGCCACCCAGAATCTGTAATCAATATGTTACACTTGTAGAACAGATATTTTAATCTATCCTGTAACCCTTAATAATTCCCTTTTAACACAGTGGCATTCGTGTCTTTATGACTGAGGACACAGCGGAGAAGTGGTTACAAACTGCCTAATGCATTCTTTTAAAAAATTCACAAGGGAAACATAAGACATCTATATGTGTAAACATTTTCCTTATAAGTTTTATTTTAACCTATTATTGAAATATAATATAAATATAAATAAATGCACACACCACAAACAAATTTGACAAATAACTTATGTGTATAATCTCATTTCATATTAAAAAAGAACAAAAACAGCAAAAAGCAGCACAAAACATTATTAGAACCCAAAAAGTATCTCTTATATTCTCTTCCTGTATGAATGAATGTCCTTTCCTCCCCCAAAAAACTATAATCACTATTCTGTATTCTAAAAGATCATATATTTTTTCATCCAATTCTGCATTCTAAATAAGTGGATAATTTTGCATATTAATTTTGTGACAAGGTTCCTTCACTTAATACACTGTTACATGTATTCTAGGTCGCTCATTTTCATTTCTGTGTAGAGAGCCATTTTATGAATATTCTGCAAATTATTTATCTACTATTCTATAAATCATTACAATCATTTGCATTTTTTATGAATAATGCTGCTATGAAAATTCAAATGCATGTTTTGGTGGAAATGCATATATATATTTTTGTTGGGTATATTCTTTGCTGAGTCACAGTATATGTGTATTTAACATTAGTAAATATTGCCAAATCCTTTCCCAAAATAGTTATACCAAGGTACACTTGTACTAGTAAGCATGATGGCTATCGGTGCTCAGTATGCTCGTCAATAATAGCCATGTTAGCCATTCTTAATGATGTGCAGGGGTCTTATTGTAGTTTTCATTTGACTTCTCATGATGCTTAATGAAATTGAGAACATTTTCATACATTCAATGGAAATTTAGAAATTTTACTTTGAAAACTTCTCATCCAAGTCATTTGCCAATCTTTATATTGGGTTTCATGCCAATTACTTACTGATTTGTAAGAGTTTTTTTTTTAATTCTGCATTTGAGTCCTCTTCGGGTATATATGTATGATGAGCTATGTTTGATATAAATTTACCCTCACCTTTGAGGTTTGTTCTTCTCATACTGTTAATTTTACTGAACAGAATTTCTTAAAATAGTCCAAATTTTTTTAAAAAAATTATATCATTAGTGTTCTGTTTATAAGCCATGCACATCACAAAGATCTTTAAGATTTCCTCTAAAATTTTGTTTGCATTTCATATTTGGATCTTTAATCCATATGGAATTGATTTTGAATAAGGTATGAGGTAGATATTCACGTTCTTATTTTTCCAAAAGAAGTCTAAAAATTGCCTAATACTATGCATTGAAAAGGTCACCCTTTCTCTTTTGGAGAACAGTGATGCTTCCATCATAAATGAGGTGACCAAAGATGCATAAAACTGTGTTTGGACTCAGTATATTGTTCCATTGTCAGTTGGTCTATACTTGGGAAAACAGTATATTTTTTAATTACTGTCATTTCATAATCAGTTGTGATATTTGGTCCTATAATTCCTGTAACTTTTTTTCCTTTTCTTTAAGATTATCTTTGCTAATTTTTGTGTTTTGCTTTTCTAAATAAATTCTACACTTTCCCAAGTTTCAAAAGAAGGAAGGAAAGGAAAATGTCAGAAATGGAGGGAGGATGGAAGGATTTATATTTGGATTTTATTGAAACTGTAGATCAACCTAGGATACTGGGCATTATTACAATATAAAATTTTCCATTTCATGGACATATTATGAATACATTTCCATTTAAATAGCTCTCTTGAGATAATGTTTATATTTATTTATCATTAAAGAGGCCTTAGATTTCTTTTGTTTGATTTAATCATATGTTGGGTTTCTTTTTACAAAATATTTTTGTTACATTATGTCTCCTTCAATTTCATTTTCTAATTGTTTATTGCTTTAATATAGATCTAAAATTTATTTTTCTAAATTTATTTACTATCCAGCAAATATATTAAACTCTATGAATCTAATAACTAATTTATTCTCTTTTCTGTGTACTCAATCATAAGATTTACCAAAAATAATTAACAGTTTGTGATTTCATTTCCATCTTTTACCTTTTATTTTTTCCATTCAAACTGAAATACATAAAATCTCCAGAATGCATGAATATAAATAGTGTCACAGGTCTTCTAGTTTTGGAGTCAATTTCCATAGGAAAGATTTTAATATTTCATTATTACATTTGATAAAAGAATGTCATTTGAATAGAGCAGAAACCCTGGAAGGGAAGTTTCAAATAAAGGAGTTCACATAGTGGATTTAAACTGCATTTCTCTAATGGCAAATGATGCTGAACATCTTTTCATGAACTTAGTTTCTTTGACATTTTGAAGTTTTTTGTGGATCCTAGATAAGATCATGTTGTTGAAGCTAGTCCTTTTGTGTGGGCCCCTTTGATTTGGATTAGATTCACAGGGGCCTTTGACTTGATTACTTCAGGGAGTTGTGGCCCAGGGTGGGTCTTGGTCCTCTTGCTGGAGTCCTTTAGAAACAAAGGGCTGAAAGCAGAGAGCCATGGAGAAAAAGCCACAGAAAAGGAGACAAGGAACATAGGAACTCAAAGAGGAACCCTAGAGAGAGGAAGCCACAGAGGGAGAAGTCAGAAGCTGAAACAACGAGACCCTGAAGAGAAACACATTCCTTCACATGCCACATGGATGGAGTCCAGGATCACCAGCTGCTAAAATTCAGGGTGACAACATCTCTGATGATGTCTTGATTCGGAAACTTTCATGGCTTCAGAATCATAAGTATTTAACCTAATAAATGTTGTCCTACGTTTTGTCTAGAAGCTTTATATCATTAGGTTTAATATGAATGTTTAAGTTACATTCTGAGACAAGTTTTATATAAGGTGAAAATAGTGAATCAATGTACCTTTTTTTTTATCTCAAAAGGCTGTTCAAGTTTTTCTACCCATTGTTTTCAAAAGACTTACTTCCCTATGAATTGTCCTTGGTATCTTTGTTGAAAATCAATTGACTGTATAAATGTGAACTTATTTTTGTACTCTCTCTTTTGTTCCAATGAGTTAGGTGTATAGCTTTCCACCAGTACCACATTCTCTTGATTATTTTTGCTTTATGCTAAGTTCTGAAATTAGAAGATGTGTCTTCCAACTTTATTCATTTTCTAAACTGTTGAAACTATCTTAGTTCCTTTGCTTTTTCACATCAATTGTAGAATGAGCTTGTCAATTTCTACAAAAATGCTTGCTTAATTTTAATGAGGGTTGCACTGAAACTACTGAACAATTTGGGATTGCATTTTATTAATGAATTAAGTGTTTCCAATTGGTCTGCCTACCATTATCATCTTTCTTTTTTTTTCCTTTTTAAAATTCAAATTGGATGACCAGAATTCTCTATCAACCAACTTAAAATCCTTGGGGTATGAGGCCAAGGCCTTCATTTATTTTTAACAATTTTTCTAGATTTTCCTATATAAATACCAAAGTAGTAGTCTATAGATTAGTATATAAATCTTCAAGAAATGAAAATACTTTACACTGCTCAAAAAGCATGAACTTTAACTCCGTCAGTGCTCTGATATTCTAAAATCTTTTCATATAATATTTTACAGTTATCTATATTCTATCCCTGAGATTGCAGTATATTTTTGTTTATTCATATCTTATTTTTCTCTTTGAAAAATTATTGAGTTTAAATTTATCCCTCATTCCATAGAAGTTTAGCACTTTAAATATTAAATGTGAAATAAACCAATTTCTATTAAACAATTACAAATTCTGTCACATATTTTTTCATATGACATATTTCTTTATATACACACTTACTTGATTTTTAGGAAATTAAGCAGGTTGTATTCCCAGGTAGAAGAAACTGGATATCACAGAACTTATTTTATTAACCTAATATCACTTAGCTCATTAATATCAGAGGAAGGATGATGTCCTGTATCATTAGATTTCTTTTCCAATACTATTTTATATATTTTTTCCAATATAGGTCAGTTTTATTAGAGGTCAAAGTTCATCCATGCATTCATTTTTATCATATATTCCATTTTTGTAGAACTATTCGTGTTTCCTTCAGAGAAAAAAAATAACTTGGGCTTTTGTGTCCCAAAAGAGATTTAGTGTGATTTTCCTTGGGGCATCCTCTGTGGACTTGAAGAATAACTCAAAAAGCTTATAAAATACTCCAAATGCATATTATTCAGATGATATTTTGAGTTAGCAGTTAAGTTGCATGGGTAAGAGGAAAGGTTTTTAATTTTTTAATCACAAAATATTTTAGAAGTTGTAGTTTCAAATCTCAAGCTATGTGCTTTAATGTATTTATATTGCATGCTTTAGTATTTAAATTTGTGATGGTTGAGTCTAGTTAACTCTATGTTGTATTAAAGTGTGAACTGCATGCCCTCCAGGAAACATATATAAGGAAATAGGAAGGGCCTCCTACATATTTAAATAAATAAATATAAGTAAATAGAGCTATAATGAGAAAGTTATTTTAATTTTCTTGATGGAAGTTAATAGTCAAAATAAGGGCAGCAGAAATAAGACACTTTATTAAATGGGGAGAAAATAAGTTTATAACCAGTCATTGAGTATATGCTACTTTGAGCATAATTATATATATATATTTTTTGATTGAGGATTAAAAACTAATTAAAATTTTATTTTACTAGCTAGCTAATTTATCTAGAAACCACGTTACTTGGTGTTTTCGTTTTTAATTTCATGCCATTTTTAAAGTTTGGTGTCTTTAAAAGAATAAATATAAGTGGGGATAAATTTTTGTTCTTTGTGTAGGAAATGATTCCAGAATTTTAGCATGTTATAATGGTATTGCAAAATGGACAAGAAGAAATACCTTAGAGTATGGAGCAGAGAAGTCTGGGCTTGAATCCAGGCTCTGTTAATAACTAAACTGTGTGAGCTTTGTCATGTTGCATTTTTAAGTGGGCACGAGATTTCCCATCTTTATAAGAACTCTAATATTTTAAGATTGATGGTTGTCATACAGGTTACACAAAATACTGTACTCAAAAACCCCAACCATCGGTAGCCATTTAATATGTTGTAACTGCTATCATAATTTCCTTCTCCTCAAGTTTATTGTTTGTAAAAAAAAGTTCCCATGGAATGTCTCTTACTTTATTTTTTCAGACTATATGAGGGTTGAGGAAATAGTTTTGAGTCTTCCAATATGATTATGTTTTTTTTTTAAATTCAAGTTTTATATTTTTTCTCTCTAAACTTTATCACTTCTTACAGGAAAATCACCTACACATGAACATAAACAGTCTAATTTCCACAGTATTACAAACAAACATGAAATACCTGTTTGAAGATCAGCTTGATGAAGTAGCTAAACCTCAATTTTTACCTATTATTTCTCCAAATCCTTACAGTGAAATAGATAATTTCTTTATGAGGCATCATTCAATATGAAATATATCTTTATTCATATACCACCTCTTAATCTATGGACAGAATCAGAGAAATCAGCACTTGTCAGGAAATTATTTCAGTAAGATTATCAGGAAAATTAAAGAAAACACACTCTTTGCTGACATAAGAAAGGCAGAATGGAGTGAAATGGATGAACTTTTATGGCACATTAAAGCACAGAATATTGAGATTCATTGGATTTGCTCT
>JAQZBX010065619.1:0-16267 GCA_029593785.1 Cabassous unicinctus | reverse complement strand
ATATCACTACCCATATAGAGTATATTTGCATATTGAAGGATAGGACAGGTGGGTAATGATATTACTCGCTAATATCTTAAATTCCTCTAACATACTTTAAAAATCCTTTTCTGCAACAGGTTGGATGCAAGATGATTGGCCTTGTAATAAGCATGCTATTTTGCATATTGTAAAGATATTTCATACCAGTGGAAGAATCACTCATTTCACTTGGTTCAAAATATTATTTCCACCCTTATGAGTTGCATAGAAATTTTGTATCTAATTGTACCTGTATATTACTGATTTCAGCATATTATATTTCTTTATTTGATATTATATACATCAGTATTTGATACATGTTGCAAATTTATGTGGGCAGTGGTCTCATTGAATTTGAGGCCAATTGGGACTATTAGCTCCCATCATGAACGATCTGTGAAACATGCTTCAAAAATGGAGGTTGTTTTTCTCAACATTGGAGGAGAACCACACAGTTCCAAATCAATCCTAAACTCATACTCTTTCATACACCGGTAGTTAATGTATAAGGTCAACATGGTCCCTCTGCAGGTGACAAGCTCTTCTTTCACTGCAGACACATCCTGACCCTCAGGACTGTTCTGGATTCCTGGGCTGAAACATCCTCTACACCTTTGGAGATGGAACACATTTATTGAGTGTTTTGCAGTTTATGCACATGGAGGCAGTGGTGAGGTGAGTGTGTGCATTTAGGAGGTTGCTGTGTCTGTGTGCATCTCCAAGTTCTTGTGCGACATGTATTTTAGCATTGAGGGTGGGGGAAGGGAGTTGTGTTGACTATGCATTCTCAGATGAGAAGAGTGTGTGTTTTTGTGTTCCATGAGAAAAGCATTTGCAGTAAAACATTCTCAGACTTATAGAAGACATAGGTAAGTGGAGAGAGGAGGCAAGGAATCCCATGTGTCATGAAGGGCATCTTTATGAAGACACAGAAAACCTTCCTGAAAATATGCATCTCTGTGGTTTTGGCTGCATATGTTCTGAGCTTATAACTTGGTTTCTAACATTAAACAGTCTTCTATCATCTTTCCTGAAATAGAGATCTTGCTACACCATCCACAGAAAGCCCATCTTAATTTGAGAATGAAAGAATACATAGCAAATGTGTGGGTTGGCAAAGGACAACTTATGTGTGAAAATGACCAACACGATAAAACATTTTTGGGGGGCTTTTTTGTGGGGGGGGAATTGTTCACATCAAACAAGCAGTTCTTTAAGAATTGCCTAGGAATCCAGTAAATTGCACAATGAATTCTGTGGTAAAGAGAAATCCTGCAGGAAGCTCAGAAACATTTAGGTTGGAAAATTTACAATGTCACCCCAATTTAAATTTTCTGTCATGTAAGGACAGATTTCCCTAGAGAGACACATGACAAAATATATTGCTAGGGAAAAGGAATCTTTACAATAATAGGTCAACATTCAATCAAGATAATGGAAAAGTAAGGTGCCAAGGCTCAAGTTGCTAAAAGGAAAAGGATTTCAGAATTAAAGAGAATTTAAATGGGTAAGTTACATGTAAGAAAAATAAAAAAAAAAATTAAGAGAAACTGAAGATTTGAAAAGATTCACATTTGAAACATATTACCAGAGCACTCTGGGTTCTGGGCCTCAATGTCTTCGCTATGTCACATAGGAGAATTTAAGGACATGCCATAGGGTAGGCAAAGAACTAAAGAGTTTATTAAGAAACAAGGAAAGTAGATAAGTTCACAGCCTAAGACATGGATTTTGGGCATGGCACAGGGTGAGTTGCACATGTGGGGCCCCAGTTTAGGCCTTTTAAAACCTTTCCTCCTCCCCTTTCCTAATGTTGGGGAGGGGACCCAGCTGTTTGCTGTTCTGACTGGTTGCCTTATAATCCCCACCTGTTAGTTCTCAGGGAACCAATGGGAGGCCTGTTTTGAGTTATCTGGGGCTTTCCCTTGACACTGGAAAGAGTTCCAAATGGTACCTCAATGCTTGGGTATCATGGGGTCTTTTGGGCTTTGTTCCTTTAGTAGCAGCCTTTACCATAGGACGTTTCTGGGTGGGGTCTTGTGGCCATCTGTTCTGCCAGCCATATTCTCTGCTAGGTCCCAGCTGTGACTCAGGTCTCAGCTGTGACTTATCTTCCCTCTTTTCCTTATGCTAACCTGCCTCAATATCACAGAAAACATGAAATGCTGGGGATGACCAAACCCCAGAATGGAAAGGAGGAAATTTTTGTGGACCACACAGAATGTGGAGGTAATGTTATCATCCTATGAAAACTTGTTAGTCCTTGACACTTCTCTACACTGCAACACCAACCAGGAGTTTATCCAAGTGTATGCGAGACTAAATTTTATAAAGAATTTCAGTGTTTAACTTTATACCGAAGTGTATTGTTTAAGAGATGATGTAGCTGTATCTAGAGATCACTGGGGAAAAATCAATCAATCATGATATCAATCAATTATGATAATTCAGTGGCTCCTGCTCCTGCATCCATTCCTTAATCCAATAGGTTAAATATTTTAGTTAAAAAAAAGCACATGAAAAGTCATTTCCTAAAACAAATTGCAAAACAAACTAAAGAAAACAGAATCAAAAGCAGACATCCACAGTGTTGAATGTTTGTAAACATAAATTTTAAGAGTTCTAAAAGAGTCAAATTCCCCTTTAAAAAATGAAAAATAAGTGCTCAAGAAAACACCTGTTTATCTCGATATACCTGTGGCTACATCTGTATTTAGAGAGAGGAAAATGTCAAATTCCTGGGTAGCATGGAAATGCAGGAATTTTAACAAAAAGGAAATAATGAAAAAGTTCCTGGCTTGATCTACTTTCACTAATCAATGTTAGAAAAAGGGAGTCATAGATCACTGAATGATAAAAGAAGACATGTATACTTATCTTCGGAGGGTATTGGAGATCCCAAATGAAGTGTCACCAACACCATGGAGTTTGGACATCTTTAACCCCTACATGAATATTCTCCTGGATATCCAGGTGGCTCAGAGTATGAACCAAGCTCTGGAACAGCTGGTAAAGTCTGAAGAGCTGGATGGTGAAGGTTCCTATCTTTGCAGCACGTGTGAAAGGAAGATGTGGGTATCCAGTGCGTTGACTTTGCACACCTTACCACAGATCCTGATCCATGTTCTGAAACACTTCTCAGATTTCAAAGGCCACAAAATTGCCTAGGATATGGAATATCCAGTGTCTCAACATGCAAGCATATACTTCTTGGCCAAATGGCACAACGCTGGTGTATGGTATCTATGCCTTGCTGGTCCAGGCCAGGTCAACTTGTCACACTGGATGTTACCTCTGTTACATCAAAGCTGGGAGCAGCCAGTGGCATCATATGGATGATGCTAAGCTTTTGGCCCCTGACATGTCTTCTGTCCTGAGCCAGAAAGTCTATGTCCTCTTTTACAACCAAAGAGGGAATTGCAAAGAGACAGTGAGAGTGGGCTGCTAGATGTGGAACCCACAGCCATTAAGGCAGAAGACACAGGTGACACAGTGATGCAAGCAGTACCTACAGGTGACATCTTGATCTAAGAATCTGAGGAGCAGTGGAAATTTGTCCAAGAACAAAAGTGACCAAAGCCTGAATTCAACTTTAGGAGCTCAAATCTACAGTGCCTACCAATGCTGTGGTGATACATGAGCCAAAACACAGAGGAGAGACAGAAAACCATCACCATGAATGGCAACAAGCCAGGCAGGGGCATTGCACATTGGTGGCAACAGAGTATGGCAAAATCCCTTGCTCAGGGAGGGGTGTCAGAGTTTGCAAAAAGAGAAATAAGAGGGCAAGATGGCACTCAAAGGGTGGCAGTGGTCTCAGTAAAAATATTGCCACATGTGTATGTGCAAATGCACACTCAATCATAGTCAAACGCACATACAGACACACTTTCATACACTCAGTGTAATAATTCAAAGATGTCTGTTTCAGCTCTGCATGCTGGTGCACTCAGCCCATACACCCCTTCATCCATTCAAGGTCTTGGAGTTGATTGCCGCTCCCACTCCCAGAGAGGGTGTGGGGTGACCCCCAAGAGTGCTAATGGGATTTGTAGGGTCAAAGCCCTTCATGAACCTCCAGGAAACCCTCCTGGACTGGATGCAGGAGGTTCAGTGTGCAAAGAGGTGTGCTCAGTCCAAGCAGGCCCCCAGGCACAAAGCCAGGAAAGAGTGGAGATACATCTAAGTGCCACAAGACTTTAATCTGTGGCTACAGGCTGATGTGGGGCAGCACCTGGGGACCTGATACCCTAAGCCACCTTCCAATCACTAGAGCAATCTTTCTCACAAGACCACCCCAAGGGGTCTGTGATGAGGAGGATCCTGTGTTTGTGCCAAGAAATGTCTGCTTCACATATTGGTGTCACCTGGAGCTCAGAAAAATGAAATGATAGAGATGTGCCATCATGTGGTCCCCGACCACCATTGCCGAGGGCAGCAGGATGGATCTGGATCACACCATGGAAAGGGCACTGCTCCTGACCTACTCTGGCCCAGCCTCATCCTGACTCCCCTCAGAACACACAGATGAGGGCCGTTGGAGCAAGGCCTAGGCTACTCATAGATGCCCTCCCTGGGGCTCTGTGGCAATCCAGTCTGGTCACCTGCCACACAGGGGGATTTTGAAATTTCCCTGAGGCACCCCATGATGACCTAGCCCCATAAGGATTGTGCCATTGCTGGGGGTGCCCTCTCCAAATCCTCCCCAACCTGACTGGTTTCCAACCTTTTAGTGGGACGAGGAAAGATTTGGGGCCTGAAGGTTCTACAACTGGGGCCCAAGTGGGAATGTGGCCAGGCATGGGATGACATTTCCTGCCCATCTGTGATGACCCAGGATGGAGCTGGCAGGTCAAGGGACATGAGCATGTGCAATCCCCCCTGGGGATAGAGCTAATGCCCTGGAGAGAGTCAAGGCTACCCTCCCATATATCTGCTGTTCCCCTCCTCAAGGAATGGCTTTGGCGCTGATATTTCGGTGATCCCCAGATGACCATGCCCTTGCTGCTGGCTTCCTGGAAAGCACCCAGGTCCAGGGGCAGTACCATATCCCAGGCCACCATGGCTGGAGATCCTGGGAAATGATATAAAATTGTCCATCAGGGGGTGCCAGACAATCCAGGAGCACAATACCATGAAGGATCTGGATCACAGGGAGGCAAGGGTGTGCTGCATAGCACCAGTAGAGATGGATATGGGTCCGACCTTCCCTGCCGGGGAATGGCAGGGTGTCCTGAAGGTTCCAGGCTGTCCTTTGTGATGCTGCCAAGAGGGCCATCTATTGGCAGATAAGGGATGTGCACATGAGAATATTAAAAATAAATAAGAGAGGCTTTTTCTGGCCTTTATAGCCTCCCTTACCAAGGCCCTAGAAAGCAGGTCTGCAACTCATTACTGGTTCCAGAGACCAGTTTTGAGTACATAACAGGGACAATCATAATGATCCGATTGAACAAAGAATCAAAGAGCAGCAGTAAAACACAGCTTCCCAAAACTAAATCCCTATTAAAGAGAGAGAAATTGAGGATCTGAGTAAACTACTGTCCTAATCAGATGCCTAGACAGCGGCCAAAAATTATGTCATTCTAAGAAAATGGAAGACATGGCCTAAGAAAAGGCATATATCAAAGCCCCAGAACAGATGGAGGATTTGAAACAAGTAATTAATGAGATGCATATAAATTTCCAAAATAAAATGAATGAGTTGAAAGACAATATGGCTAAACAGAAAAAGAACATCAAGGAGCCATTGAATGAGAAGAAAGAAGAATTTGTAAACCTGAATAGAAAAGTAACAGAGCCAATTGGAATGAAAGAGATAACAGGTAAGATCAAAAACACATTAGAAGAACCAGCAAGATCGCGGCAGAGTAAGGTGCTCCTAGATTCGGCTCCTGCTACAGGGCAGTTAGTATTCACCCAGAGCTAACTAAAGAATTTATTTGGGGGCTCCAGAAGACAAGAAGTGCATCCTGCAGCATCCTTGAAAGAGTAGAAGGAGGAAACTGCACATCTGCAGAGAAGATTCATAAGTAGGGCATTCCATGCCATGGAGGCCGATGCCCATCCTTCACTGGAGGCACAAGCCAACTTGGGAGCTGTTCTGCAGCTGGAATTAGAAGCTCTACTTCCCAAAAATGGGGGAGGAAGAGACAGTTGGGCACCAACTTCTGCTACTGATTAGTAAATTTGGTGGACTAAAGTATAATCCTAAGAACAGCTAAAGTTTGAACCTGTCCAAGTCAGAAAGAGGCTGGTAACCACCATCTTAACCCATGCCTGACATGAGGGGAAGTGGGACTGACTGAAAAATCACAGTGTTGGTAGAGACCAGCATTTTTCCATCTAAATAAGACTGCACTTATTTATGCCAGTACCATGCTGTTTTTACCACTATAGATTGGCAATATGATTTAAAGTTCAGAAATGAGAGTCCTCCACTTAGTGCTTAGGCATTTCTGGCCTAAGCCCCAGGTCCACCTCAGTCAAGGAGGAAGCTGGGGAAGCTGCATCACCCTATCTGGGAAATTACAGGCCATGATGCAGAGGCTGGTGATCATCATATTTGGTGGCACAAGCCACCCCAAGAGCTATTCTGTGGCAGGAATTGGAAGCTCCATTTCTGAAAAACAGGGGAGGAAGAGATGGTTGGCCACTGATTTCAGCTACTGATAAATCCGTTTGCCTGGCGAAAATATAACACTAAGAACAGCTGAATATTGAAACTGTCCAAGTCAGAAGGAGGGTGGTAGCTGCCATTTTGACTCCACCCCCAGCATAAGGGGAAGCTGGGCTGACTGAAAATCATGGTGATTGTAAAAACTGATTTCTTTCACACAGATTGGCCTGCAGACCAAGCCTAGGCTTCAGCCCCACCTCAAGCAGGGAGGAAGCTGGTGAGCCCTGCAACAGCCTATCCAGGTAACTGCAGGTAAATTTGGCTGCAAAAGACCGAATAATCAGAAGTCTACCAGGGCAACTGTGGTCATCTTGGACCTGCACTGCATAGATTGCTGCCCACACCTGCAACTCCATCCCTGCCCCAGGCAGGGGAAAAGGAAGGGGGTTTGAAGCTTCATCAGTCTCTCTGGGGAACTACAGTCTAGGCCTGCATGACTTGCATTATTCCACACAGCTGTGACTCTGTCCCTACCCCTGGCAGGGGGGAAAGTTGGGGAAGCTTCATCAGTCCTTGGGGCACTGAGGGTAGCTTGAGCCTCCATAGCTTATAGCAACAGCTACATCCTTGGCTCCTACCACACAACCAGCAAGGGAGAAGGGCATGAAGCCCTAAACCAAAGAGAAAAACTACACCCAGAATAAATACTCTAGTAAGCCAGATGCCAAGACACCAACAAAAAATTACAATCCACACCATGAAACAGGAAGATATGGCCCAGTTAAAGGAACAATATAAGCCTCCAGATGACATAAAGGAGTTGAGACAACTAATCATAGATGTTCAAACAAATCTCCTTAATAAATTCAATGAGATGTCTAAAAAAATTAAGAATATTAAGAGGACATTGGATGAGCACAAAGAAGAATTTGAAAGCATACATGGAAAAATAGCAGATCTTATGGGAATGAAAGGTGCGATAAATGAAATTAAAAATACACTGGAATCATATAAGAGTAGATTTGAGGAGGCAGAAGGAAGGATTGGTGAGCTTGAAGAAATTGCCTCTGAAAGTGAACATACAAAATGTTCACTTTTTGTATGATGAAGAAAAGATTAGAAAACTTGTACAAGGTCTCAGGGAACAAAACGACAGCAAGAGGCATGCAAACATAGATGCCACAAATAAATAGAAACTGAGATAGTTTGTAACTGAAACTCAATTTGCAGTAAATGCTAAATACTAAAGGATGTGCTACAGCCTAAAAAGAAAAGACAGGAGAGAGAGGCCTGGAAGAGAGTGTAGAAATGAAGATTATATCAATAAAATTGATTAAAATGTTCAAAAGAGTGGTAAAAATAAAATATGACAGATAAAAGCCAAATATTTAGGAATAAAGTTAACAAAAGATGTAAAGCACTTGTTTCAGAAAACTACAACTAATTGTCAAAAGAAATTTTAAAAATTCCTAAATAATTGGAAGAACAGTCCATGCTCACTGACTGGAAGACTAAATACCATTAAGATGTCAATTCTACTCAAATTGATATACAGATTCAATGCAATCCTGATAAAAATCCCAAATAAATGAAAAACATGATTATTAAATCTATTTGGAAGGGTAAGGGGTACTGAATAGCCAGAAACATCTTATAAAGGAAAAGCAAGGTTGGAGGACTCTCATTTCTGAACTTTAAATCATATTGCCAATCTATAGTGGTAAAAACAGCATGGTACTGGCATAAAGACAGACACATAGAACAATAGAACTGACTTGATGGTTCAGAAACAAACCCTCACATTTATGGTCAAGTGATTTTTTACAAGCTTGTCAGACCACCGAGCTCAGGAAGAGCAGTCTATCCAACAAATAGTGCTGAGAAAACTGGATATCCATAGCAAAAGAAGGAAAGAGGACTCCTATCCCATACCTTATACAAAAAATAACTCAAAATCAATAAAAATCTTAAATATAAAAGCAAGGACCATAAAGCTTCTAGAAGAAAATGTAGGAAAATATCTTCAAGACCTGGTGGTAGGTGGTAGAGTCTTAAAGGAGATAAGACACAGACTTAAATGGACTACTGATATTGTATGTAGAAGTTTTAGTTAGCTTTACTGTAGAAGTGTGGAAATGTACATATTTGATGGTAACACATTATAGTGAGTAACAGCTGATTTATAAATGAGTATGTGGCTGAAAATGGTAGTCTAGGATGTAAATGTCAATTGACAGAAAGTTAGAGAATAATCTAGGGACTGAATAGCACAGTAAACCTAGAAGTAGATGAGAATTTTGGTTGATGGTACAGATGCAAGAATGTCCTTTTAGAGCTAGAACAGATGTACATCACTGTTGTAGAGTGGTGGGAATGTGGGGAGGCATGGGAAAAATACAACTGGAGTGACCTATGGACTGTGGGTAACAGTAATAATGCAATATTCTTGAATCTGTACCAATGATGTACTGTGTTGACAATGGGGGAGTATGGAGAATGTGTGCCAAATGTATGCTATCGACCTGGTAATGGTCAGATGATATTATCTCATAATCTCTGGCAAATGTTCCACCATGGTGTGGTGTGTTGATAGAGGGGTGTTGTTTGGGAATTCTGCACATGTGCATGATTGTTTTATAAGTTTACAACTTCTGTTATAAAGATATATTTAAAAAATAATAATGGGGTGATTTGGGGAAAACATGCCAAATGTTAGATAAGGACTATTATCAGCAGTAAGAGTTTGACAATATTCTTTCATAACTTGTAACAAATGTCTCACAACAATGCAAGGTGTTTATGGAGGGTTGATATATGGGACCCCTGTATGATGTTATAAATGTTTGCTTCGTAAGTTCACAACTTTTACTATACACTTCTTGTTTATGTATGTTCATGTATAAATGATATAATAATAATAATATGGTGGGTTGGGGAAAATACTTTGGATAGTAGTATTATTTTGAGGTAGCTTTTTAATCATTAGTTAAAAATGTTTAACCACAATGCAAGGTATTTGTGGTAGGGTGAGGTATGAGTGTGCTGTATGATGTTATGTATGCTTGTTTTGTAAGGTCACAACTATTGCTATACACTTAATGTTTATGTATGTTTATGAATGAGTGATATACTTCCATAAATTAAAAAAATAAAAAACAAACAAACAAAAAAACCACATTAGAGGCATACAGGAACAGACTGAAAATGAGATAAGAAAGAATAAGTTATACTGAAGGTAGGACAGCTGGAATTGAATAGAGAAAAGAACAGAGAGAGAAAAGAATGGAAAAATTAAGCAGGGGCTCAGGGAGTTAATGATGACATGAAATGCAGCAACATATATGTCATGGGAGTCCCAGAAAGAGAAGGGAAGAGGGACAGAAAGACTATTTGAGGAAATAACATCTGAAAATTTACCAACTCTCATGAAAGAAATGAACTTACATGACCACTAAGTGCACCATACCCCAATCAGAACAAATCCAAATAGACCTATCCCCAAGACACATACTACTGAAAATGTCAAATGTCAAAGATAAACAGAAAATTCTGAACGCAGCAATGGGGAAACAAATCATCACATACAAAGGATGCCAAGTAAGACTTAGTGTGGATTTCTAATCAGAAACCATGGAGGCAAGAAGACAGTGGCATTACACAATTGGAATACCAAAAGAGGAAAACTGCCAGCTGAGAATTCTTTATCCAGCAAAATTTTTCTTCAATTTAAAATATTCACAAACAGAAACTATGAGAGTTCATAAAAAAGAATCCACCTTTGCAGGAAATATTAAAGGAAGCTTTAGTGCCCTAAAGAAAAAGACAGGAGAGAGAGGCTTGAAGGGGAGTATAGTTGAAAGAATAGCAGAAAGGATAACGAAAAGAGTAAAAAGGCAGATGAAAATATGATATGACATATGAAATGAAAGATTAAAATTGTGTAATGCATTTACAGTAATATGACTGAATGTGAATGGATTAAACTCCCCTATAAAAAGATATAGGCAGACAGAAGGGATTTTAAAAAATGGGCCTTCCATAGGCTGCTTACAAGAGTCTCAACTTAGACCCAGAGATACAACCAGATGAAAGTGAAAGGTTGTAAAAAAGATACTCCTTCCAAGCAGTAACCAAAAAAGAGCAGGTGTAGCTATTCTAATATCAGAAAAAACGGGCTTTAAATGAAAAAACCTTATAAGAGATACAGAAGGTCATTATATATTAATAAAAGGGACAATCCACCAGGAAGATATACCAGTCATAAATGTCTATGCACCTAACTAAGGTGTCTCAAAATACATAGGGCAAATCTGGCAAAATTGAAGGGAGAAATAGACATCTCTACAATAATCATAGGAGATTTCAAGACACCAATCACATCATTGTATAGTACAATTAGATATAAGATCAACAAGGAAACAGAGAAATTGAACAATATGATAAACAAGTTAGAGCTAACAGACATATAGAACATTGCATCCAATGTTGGGAGGTTATACATTCCTCTCAAGTGCCTATGGCTCTTTCTCCAGGATAGGCCACATATTAGGGCATAATGCAGCTCTCAATAAATATAAAAAGATTGAAATTATACAAAGCACTTTTTCAGATCATAATGGAATGGAAGTGGCAGTCAATAATAGACAGGAAATAGGTAAATTCACAAATGTGTGGAGGCTAAACCACAGGCTCCTAAATAATCAATGGTTCAAAGAAAAAATTGCAAGTGAACACTGTACATATATTGAGACAAATGAAAAGAACAACACAACTTATCCAAACTTATGAGACACAGTGAAAACAGTCTTGAGAGGGAAATTTATAGCCCTAAATGCCTATATTAAAAAAGATGAAGGAACAAAACTCAAAAATCTAACTGAAATGGAGAGAAAAGAATAAGAACAACAAGCCAATCCCAAAGTAAGTGGTAGGCAAAAAATAATAAAGATTAGAGCAGGAATAAATGAAATTGAGAGCAGAAAAAATAGAGAAAATCAGCATAACCAAAAGCTTGTTCTTTGAGAAGATCAATAAAATTGACAATTCCCTTGCTAGAGTAACAACAACAAAAAAAGAGGGAAGATGCAACTAAATACAATCAGAAATGAAAGAGGGGAAGTTATGACTGAACCCACAGAAAGAAAAAGGATCATAAGAGGATATGAGAAACTGTATGCCAATAAACTAAACCACCTAGATGAAATGGAAAGATTCCTAGAAATGAACAACCTACACTGATGCTACAAGAAATACAAGAACTTAACAACCCAATTATATTTAAAGGAATTGAATCCATCATCAAAAATCTCCCAACAAAGAAATGTCCAGGACCAGATGGATTCATAAGTGAATTCTACCAAGCATTTTGAAAAGAATTAACATAAATCCTTCCAAAAAACTGAAGAGGAGGTAAAATTACCCAAAACATTTTATGCAGTCAACATCATCCTAATACCAAAGCCAGAAAAAGACACTACAAGAAGAGAAAATCAAAGACCAATCTCTCTAAAGAACATAGATAGATACAAAAATTCTCAACAAAATACTTGCAAATCAAATCACAGCATATCAAAAGACTTATACATCACAGCCAAGTGGGATTTATTCCTAGTATGCAAGGCAGGTTCAACATAAGAAAATCGATCAACCTAATACACCACATTAACAAATTGAAGGATAAAACCACATGATCATCTCAATCAATGCAGAAAAGGGATTTGACAAAATCCAGCATCCTTTGCTGATTAAAAACACTTCAAAAGATAGAAATAAAAGCAAAATTCCTCAATATGATAAAAGGCATACATGAAAAACCCACATCCAACATCGTACTCAATGGGGAAAAGGTTAAAAGTTTTCCCTCTAAAATAGGGAACAAGATAAGAACGCCCACTGACACTCTTGTTATTCAACCTTGTATTAGAAGTTCTAGCTAGGGTAATTAGACATGAAAAAAAATTAAAATCTTCCAAAAAGAAAATGAGAAAGTAAAACTATCACTATTTGCAAATGACATGATCCTATATTTAGAAAATTCTGAAATGTCTACAGCAAAGCTACTTCAGCTAATAAATGAGTTCATCAAAGTGGCAGGATATAAGAAAAACATGGAAGAGTAATGTTTTTGTACACTAGTATTGAACAATCTGAGAAGGAAATCAGGGGGAAAATTCCATTTACAATAGCAACAAAAAGACTCAAATACATAGATATCAATTTTTCCAAAGAAGCAACAAAAACTACAAAAAAAATTCTAAGAGGAATCAGTGAAGACATAAACAAATGGAAAGACATTCTGGGTTCATGGATTGGAAGATAAATAACATGAAGATGACAATCATACCCAAACCAATTTAGAGAATCAATGCAACACCAATCAAAATTCCAACAACCTACATTACAGAAATAGAAAAGGCACCTTCCAAATTCATTTGGAAGGAAATGTGCACCCAGATAGCCAAAAGCATTCTGAAAAAGATGACCAACATGGGAGGAATTTTACTGCCAGGCTTGAAACATATTACAAAGGTACAGTGGTCAAAACACCATGGTACTGGCAAAAAGATAGGTAAATCAATCAGTGGAACAGAACTGAGAGTCCAGAAATAAACCCTCACCTCTATGGTCAACTGGTTCTTGACAAACCTACCAAGTCCATGTTAACATGATAAAACAATCTTTTCAACAAATGGTGCTGAAAGAACTGGATACCTAAAACCAAAAGAATGAAAGAGGGCCCCTATCTCACTCACTATACAAGAATCAAGTCAAATGAGTCAGAAGTAAATTGAAAAGTCAGTACCATAAAATTACTACTAGAAAATGCAGGGAAACTTCTTAAAGACCTTGTGGTAGGTCATGGTTTATTGGACCTTACACCCAAAACACAAGCAACAGAAGAAAAAATAGATAAATGGGACCTACTCAAAATTAAACACATTTGCACCTCAAGGACTTTGTCAAAAGGGTGAAAAGGCAGTCGACTCAGTGGGAGAAAATATTTGGAAATCACACGTCTGCTACAGGTTTAATAGCCATGATGTATAAAGAGATGTTACAACTCAACAATAAAAAGTAAATTATCTGATTAAAAAATGGGCAAAAGTTTGAATAGACATTTGCCCAAAAAAGAAACAAAAATAGCAAAAGAACTATGAAAAATATATTCAACATCATAATGATTAGGGAACTGCAAATCAAAACTAGCATGAGATATCATTTCATACCTATTAGATTCGCCACTATTAAAAAGACAGAATTGCATGTGTTGGAGAGGATGTGAAGAGATAGGAACACTTCTTCACTGTGTAGGAATGCAGAGTGGTACAGCCCTTATGGAGGACTGTTTGGCAGTTCCTGAAGAAGTTGAATATAGATTTGCCATGTGACTATGCAACACAGCTAGTGAGTATATGCCCAGAGGACCTGAGAGCAGTGACACAGATAGACATCTGCACTCCAATGTTCATAGCAGCGTTATTCATGATTGCCCCTCATCTTTCAGTGCTTGTGCCAGGCACCCTCACTTCTCAGATATCTGCTTCTCAGAGTTTGCTTGTCATCTACTTCCACAAGTCCCCTTTTCTCCAAAAACTTCACTCCCTAGCTTCCCAACTTATGCTTCTCCATCACCCTTAACATTTCCTGACATGCCAGGTAGTCTCTTTTTGTGTAGAATCTTCTTTTCCTAAATTATCTGCTATAGTGATGAGGATTTTCTAATCATTACCGATCTGTCCCCACAACCAACCCCAGTTTTCTCTATTTTGGGAAGAAGTCATGGTGCATTATTGGTTAATTTATGTCATGTGGATGCCTCAAATACTCACAGTGTCACTTACTGCTTTCCTTGGTAATCATTGGAAGCCTCCAGTTTTTGTTCACTGGTCATTATATAAGCTGAAAATTATCTTAGGGATGCCACTTGTTTTGCTGGGTAAAGAGTCCTTGCTGCTCCCTCAGGTTTCCTTTGAAGTGTGTCATTTAAATGGAAAAGAGGAGTGAGAGAGCAGTGAGTGATGGGCAGTGGAGATTTACTGATATTGTCAAAGAAGGATTTTTTCTGCTTATACAAAACTCATATTGCAGAACACTTGCACGGGAATAAAAAAATTGCCATGTGAATATATAACTTTAAAATTTTTATCCTTTATTATTTTCAAATAAACCATTGAATTATATGAAGTTATTTGCAAGTATAGAGTTAACCTTCCTCCCAAGACTGTTAATTTCTCCTTTTATTTTTATTTTTCACCTATTACATACTGAAGTAAAATTTACATTTACTAATGACTTAAATTTCTTGTGAATATACTCTTGCAAGATAATATTGCTTTTGTCTTTTAAGTGTCATGACTGAACTGCATATTTGAACAACTTATAATTATATATGAAATAGATATTAAGTAGATGAGAATGAAAGGAAGTTTATGCTTATAAGATCAACATAAAATTATAATATGAATATATGAAGAGATTAAGAAATAAATAAATGAACAGATATAAAGTTATACATAAGTCTCTTAAGTAATCTTTTAAGTATATGAACAATCTCATCAGTAGTAGTAGTTTCATTCATGTTGAGTTTCTGTAAAGAGAAAGTCCCATATTTCCAGTATGTTTCTCAAGTCCAAACTCAGTGTGATTGAAGGAGGACCTGACCATGGAAGAAATCACTTCTTTGTCCAGGAGGTGAAGGTAGAGGAAATCCAGCCCATGGAGGGGGTTCCTTTGATCCACTGACCTCAAAAACTCCCAGATGGAATTTGTTAGGGTCATTCCATCCTGTTGGCTCTGCAGGCCTGGGTGGAGCAGAAGCTCAGGATTCCTTGAATAATGACCCAGGCCCTCTCTTGTAGGAGGGACCATCAGGGAGTGGAAGGGTTTCCAAATACACTGAATTTGTAAAAATGCCTGGTGCTGTGCTGGTTTGCAGGACCTCTTCTTGGGACTCCAGTGCTTTTAGCATTTCTTTATCTCATCTTCTTGTTTGGAACATCTGGATCTCTCTTCCTTTGGTTCTAGGACCACTGAAGTTAATTCCTCCATCAAAATTGCTGTCATTCCCTTAGCCTTTCTGTAGGTGTCAATAAGTCTGGGCATTTTAAAAGATGCTTTCTTTAGCCTAGCATCCCCTAAAGATGACTTAGTCTCTACATACATCTTGTGAGCAGCACTCATCTTATTAAGAATTTGACATTTCTCATCAATCAGGGTAGCTGGTGTGTCTGTAAGCTGCTTTTCACATTTTCTGTAAAGTTGACTTCTAACAGACTGCACAAGTCTGCACAATAGGAGAACCACCAAAATGTTGAAGAAAGATCAAAACACCCCTGAGTCCCACTGGAGGCTGTGGAATGGGAGATATGGACTAGTGTCATTGTGCTCCATCATCACCTCTCAAAGAGTCCCCAGGATCATCCAAAAAAAGTTCCACACAGTGCCACAGGCCCTCCATTGCACTGATGTCACCACAAGACTCTGCCCAGTAACCCTGTATCCACAACAAACCCCAGAGAACTCCCCAGTATTCTGCCTGGAATCCACAAGCAACTGACAGCCCAGATGCTCATCAGTGAGGTGGTCAGTGGGGAAAAGATACCAAAATAAAATGTTCTTATCTCCATT
>JAQZBX010065618.1:0-16267 GCA_029593785.1 Cabassous unicinctus | reverse complement strand
ATTCCACACCACATGATTCCACACCACACAAAAACACTCCAAACCATTCTACACCACACCACACCACAGCATTCCAATTCAAACCACACCACACCACACCACTCCTCATGATTCCACACCACACCACACCATATCAATCCACACCACCCCACATGATACCACACCACTCCACAACAGAGCATATCACTCCACACCAGTCCACACCACATGACAACACACCATTCCACACTACATCACACCACAGCACTCCTCAATACATGGCACCACTCCACAAAGTACACAATGCCACACCAGTTCAGACCACACCACACCACTACACGGCACACCACTCCACACCACACCAGTCCACACCAGAACACACAACACACCACAGCAGTCCACACCATACCACACCACACAGCACTACTCCACATGGCAACACACCACACAACCCCTCAGTGCACCACACCACATGGCATCACACCACACTGATACACATCACACCACAGCACTCCACACCACACCACACCGCTCCACACCGCACCACACACATCCAAACAACATGACACCATAACACACCACACCAAATCACACTGCACCACACCACACCACACCACAATGGACCACACCACTCCGCACCACACCACAGCACACTGCACTGCACCACATGACACCCCTTCACACCACGCCACTCCACACTGCACTGCTCCAATCCACACTGCTCCACACCACTCCACACCACACCATACCATATCACACCACATCAAACAACACCACACCACCCCAGAACTCACCACACTGGACCACAACACACCACTCCACCACTTATGACACCACACAACACCAATCCACACCTCACCATAACACACTACTCGACAGTGCAGCACACCACACCACACTACACCACACAATACCACTCCACACAAAATAACACCAGCCAATTTCATACCACACCACACAACACAGCACTACTTAACACCACACCATGCAAACCACCCAGCATAAAACCACCTCACACCAGACTACACCAGAACATTTAAGCCCACACCACACCACAGCACTCCACACCACACCACACCAACCACACCAGACCACTCCACACCACACCTCTCCACACTACACCGCACCACACCATACCACACCTAAATCCTCCACAAGACACTGCAACAATGCACACCACACCACACTGCACCACACGTCTCCACAACACTCCACACCACACCGCTCAAAACCACACCACAAAACACCACTCCACTCCACACCATACCACACCACACCAACCCACACATTTCATACGACACCACAACACTCCAAACCACACCACACAATGCCTCATCACACTGTTTCACACACCACACCACTCTACACCTCTCCACATCACCCCACACCACATCATTTCACACCACACCAATCCACACCACACCACAGCAACCCACACCACACCACATGGCTCCACACCACTCCACACCACACCGTTCAATACCACATGACAACACATCACTCTACGCCACACCATACCACATCGTTCACACCACACCTACCACAGCACACCAGAGCAATCCACACAACACCACACCACTGAACACCACTTTACACCGCACCACACCACTCCACTCCACACCACACCACAACCCTCCAAACCAGACCACATCATTCCAAACCACACCACTCCACACCACACCTCTCCAAACCAAAATGCACTGCACCACTCCACACCACACAGCTCCACACCACACCACACCTCTGCACACCACAACTCTCCACACCACATGATACCACACCACAGCGTTCCAAACCACACCACACAATATCACTCCACACCACACCACAAAACACCACACCACATCAAACCACATAATCCACACCACACCACTCCACACCACACCACACCATATTATACCACACCACTCCACATCACTTAACAACACACCTCACCAGACCACACCACTCCAGACCACAGTGCTCCACACCACAGAGATCCACACGACACCACACCAGTCCACACTTCACCACACCACATCACACCAGTCAACACCACACCACACCACTCCACAGCACACCATATCATACAACACAACACCAAAGCACATCACAACTCTCCACACTACACCTCACCACATCATTCCACACCACACAACTCCACACTGTTACAAACAACACCACACCTATCAACAACACACCAAACCACACCATACCACTCCACACCACACCACACCACACTACACCACACCACACTAAATCACACCGCATCACCCCACACCACACCACTCCACACGACTTCACACCACACCCCTCCAGAGCACAACACACCACACTACTCTATACCACACCCCTCTACAATGCTCTGCACCAAGCCAAACCACACATCACCACTCCACCCCACAACACAATCAATCACACCACACCACACCACAGAACTCCACAGCACACTGCACCACACCATAAAAAACACACCATGCCACTCCACACCACACAACATTTCATACGACCCCACCCCACTCCACACCACACTGCATCACTCTGCTCCACACCACACCACATGACACTGCTCCAAACCACAACAAACCACAGAGCTGCACAACACACCACTCCACACCACACCACACCATACAACATGAAACCATATCACACCACACCACACAACTCCTCACCACACCACACCATTCCATACCACACTGCAGCAAACCACTCTACAGCACACCACAGCATACCACACCAAACCATTCCACAACACACTGCACCACACCACCTCTCTCCAGACCACAGCACACCATATTATACCACACCACACCACACCAATCCACACCACATCACATGACACCACACCACTCCACACAAAACCACACCATACCACACCAAACCACACCACACTGCACCACACCACACCACACCATACCACACAATTCCACACCACACTGCACCACTTCACACCACACCACACTACAGCACCCCACACAGCTACAAAGAACACCACACCATACCACAAAACACCATATCACACTTCACCACACCACAAAACACCTCTCCACACCACACTGCAGCACACCACGTGCACCACACCACTCCAAACCACTCCACAGTACACCCCACCACAAAACACCACTCCAATCCACACCACACCACACCACTCCACAGTACACCCCACCACAAAACACCACTCTAATCCACAGCACTCCACACCACTCCACGCCAACCACACCATATCAAACGCACAACAAAACACATCACTCCAAAATTCACTGCACTGCAACACAACACAACCCTTCACACCATAACACACCACACCAACCCAATCCACACCACACTATAACACACTACTCCTCAGTGCACCACACTGCACAACACCACACCAACCAACACTGCTTAACAACAAACCACACCACACCACATCACATCACACAATTTCATACAACACCACACTACCCCCAACCACACCACACCACCCCACAGCACCCCACACCACTCCACACTGCTCCAAACTGCACAACACTACACCACTCCACACCACACCACACCACACCACACAGCAGCACACCACACCACAGCACTCCACTGCACACACTACAACACACCATATAAGCCCACACCACAACCCAGTGCTCCACACCACACCACAATAAACCACACCACTCCACACCACACCACACCATAACACCACACCACTCCAAACCACACCACAACACATCAAACAACTCCACACCACTCCACGCCACACCACACCATATCAAACCACACCACACAACATCAATTCAGAATGCACTGCACTGTAGCACAACACACTGCTCCACAGTATACCACACCACATGACAAAAATACACACCACACCACAACACACTACTCAAACCACACAACTCTGCACAACACCACACCACACAATTCTCCACCACACCACACCACACAAAATTTCATACCACACCACACAGCTAAACACCACACCACACCACAACATTTCATGCCACACCACGCCACTCCACACCACAGCACACCACCCCACACCACACCACAACTTATATCACAACACCACACCACAGCACTCTGCACATCATCACACACACCTGAACACAATACTCTACACTGCACTGCACTACACCACATGGCAACACACCACACACTCCGCAACTCGCCACTCCACACCACACCCCTCGAGAAATCACCAAATCACACAATTCTGCACCACACCCTACTATACTACTCCACACCTCACTACACCACCCCACACCACTCCACATGATGCCACAACCACACCACAAAGCAACACTCCTCACCACACCCTTCCCATACACACCAATACACACTACTCCACAACACACCCCATTGAACTGCACCAAACCACACCACATCACATCACGCCACATGATGCCAAAACCAATGACACAACACCACACCACAACACTCCACACCACACCACACTTCACCACACAACACCACTCCATGTTATTCCACACCACAGTGCACCATTCCCATAACAACAAACCATACCACTCCACCCTCAACCGCACTGCACTATACCACACCACAGCACACCACCCCACCCCACACCAAACCACAACAAACCACACCACTCCCCACCTCACCACACTGCTCCAATCCACACCCCTCCACAAAATTCCATGACACACCACACCATATCAAACCACACCACACACCAAACCACTTCAAAATGCACTGCACTACACCACAACACCCTACACACCACACCACTCCACACCAGTCCACACCATATCACACCACACCACTCCACAGCACTTGACACCACACCTCACGACATTACACTGCTCCAGACCACACCAGCCCACAACACAGTGCTCCACACCACATCATACATCACGTCACACCACACTACACCACATCACACTGATAACACCACACCACTCCAAACCACTCCACACCACACCAAACCACACCACACCTCACACGTCCAAACCACACCACACTATATCACACCACACCAAATCACACTTCACCACACCATACCACACCAGTCCACACCATACCACACCATACCACATGACACCACAATGGACCACACCGCTCCACACCACACCACACCATACTGCACCACACCACACCAGTTCACACCACACCAGTCCTCACCATACTGCTCCAATCCACACTGCTCCATGCCACTTCACGCCACTCCACATAACACCAAACCAAACACCACACCACTCCAGAATGCACAGAACTGCCCCACACCATTCCACACCACATGACACCAATCCACAACTCACCATAACACACTACTCCACAGCACACCACACTTCACCACACCACACAACACCTCTCCATGCTACACCACACCACAGCATTTCATACCACACCACACAACACTGCTCAATACCACACCACAGCACACCACCCACACCAAATGACCTCACACCACACTACAACACACAATATAAGCCCACTCCACACCACACCATTCCACACCACAGCACACCAACCACACCAGACCACTCCACACTGCACCACTCCACACCACACTGCACCACACCAAACCACACTGCACCACACCATAGCACACTGCACCAAATGTCTCTACACCACACCCCTACACACCACATCACAGCAAAACACTAAACACCACACCACAACAATCCACACCACACGACACCACACCACACGTCTCCACACCACTCAACACCACACAGCTCAAAACCACACCACAACACAATGCTCCACATTACACCATACCACACCTCACCACCCCACAGCACACCATTCCATACCACACCATACCAATCCACACCAAACCACACAATGCCACACCACACCATTTCACACCACACCACACCACTCCACACAACACCACATTACCCCACACGACACCACATGGCACCACACAACTCCCCACCACACCGCTCAATACCACCCAACACCACAATGCTCCACGCCACACCTTACCACACTGCACCACTCCACACCTTTCCACAGCACACCTGAGCAGTCCACACCACACCAAACCACACAAACCACTCCACACAGCATCACTCCACCCCACTCCAATACACACCACACCACACCACTCCACAGCCCACCACAGAAAGCCAGAGTGAACCACACCACACCGCACTGCACAACACCGCTAAAAACCACACCGCAGCTCTTCACACACCACACTGCTCCACACCACACCGCAGCACACCGTATCACACCAAAAACACCACAACAGACTATTCCACACAACACCACACCACACCAATACACACCACACCATTCCAAATCACACCACACCACACCACTACAAACCATGCCACACCACACCACCTCACACCATGCCACACCACACCATATCATACCACACCACACCATACGACACCACACCACACAACTAAACACCACACCACTACACAACACTCCACACCACACTACATAACACAACACTACACCACACCACACCAAACCCATAGCTCCACACCACTCCACACCACACCCCTCCACAGCACAGCACACCACCCAACTACACACCAAAACACACCACAAGAAGCAACACCTCACTGCTAAAAACCACACCACACCACACTGCAACACAATACAACACAACACACCGCAACACACAACCTGACACCACACCACTTCACACCAAACCACAACAAACTTCTCCACAACACACCACACCACACCACTCCACACAACACCACAGCACAGCACACAACACCACTCCATGCCACTCCACACAACACCACACCAGAGCACACCACACCACTTCACACAACACCACAACATACCACAGCAAACCATCTCACACCACACCACAGCACTCCACACACCAAACCACTCCACACCACTCCACAACCCATCACTCCACAGCAAACCAGAACACACCATGCGACACAACACCACACCAAACCGCACCACACCACCTCACACCACACCTTATCATACCACACCACACCACTCCACACCACACCACAACACACTACTCCACAACACACCACAAGAGACCACTCCACATGATTCCACAACCAACCACAAAACACCACACCACACCACAACACTCCTCACCAGAATGCACCACAACACACAGCACCACACCATGTCCCTCCACACAACACCACACGACTGCCATAACACCACACTACACACCGCTCCAAACCACACCACACTGAACCACTCCACACCACACACCTCCACACCACACCAAAATGCTCCACACCACACTAGAACTAACCACAGTGCTCCACACCACACCACACCATATCACTCCACATCAAACCACAACACAACACACCACATCAAGCCAAACCATCCACACCACACCACACCACAACACACCACACAATTCCTTAACACACCCCCCACCACACCACAACACACCAATCCACACCACACCAAAGTGCTTTACAGTGCACCACACCAACCTGCACTGCACCACACCGCTACAAACAACACAACACCACTACACAAAACACCACATCTCTCCACACCACACTACTCCAAACCACACCCCATCACACACTTCCACACACTGCTGCACCACATCACCTCACACCACACAATATCATAACACACCACACCACTCCACACTAAAACACAACAGACCACACAACACCATACCACTCAACACCACTCCACATCACACCACCCCATATTATACCACACCTCTCTATATCAGTCGATACCACAACTCAACACAACACACCACTCCAGACCACAGCAGTCTACTCCACAGCGCTCCACATCGCAGCGCTCCACACAACATGACACCCCTCCACACATCACCACAACACACCATTCCACACCACACCACACCACATCATATCATATCACACCACACCATTCCACATCACAACACTCCACACCACACCACACCACAACACACAACTCCAAACTGCTCCACAGCCAACCATGTCACTACACAACACACGACACCACACCACACCTCTCCACAATCCACTGCACTGCTCTACACCACACCACACCACACCACTCCTCACCACACCCCTCCAGTGCACACCAGAACACACTACTCCACACCAAACCACACTGCACTTATCATCAACCCACCATACCAAAACACTCCACACAATGCCACAACCAACAACACAACACCACATGCCATGACACCAATCCAAATGCACCAAAACACACCATTTGACACCACACTGCACCACACAGCACACAGCTCTCCACAACACACCACACCAAACCACACCATTTCATACACCACACCACAACACAACACTCAACACCACACCACTCCACACAATTTCATACCACACCACACCTCTCCACACCAAACCACAGTGCCACTCAAAACCACACCACACCACACTGCTCCACACCACACCACACTGCACTACACCACACCACTACACACCACTACACACCACAGCACATCACACTACAGCACTCCACACAACACACCATACCACACCAAACCATTTCACACCACACCACAACACACCACACCCATATCACTACACCTCCCAACACCACACCACTACCCACCACAGCACAAAAGTGCACACCACAACACAACACACCACACAACACCACCACTTTTCATACATCACACCACAACACAATGCTCAACACCACACCACACCATGGAATTTCATACCATACCACACCTCTCCACATGACACCACATAGTGTCATTCAAAAGCACACCACACCACTCCACAGCACACCACACTGCACCACACCACACCACTACACATCACTCCACACCACACTACATCACACCAAACCACAGCACTCCACACAACACAGCATATCACACCAAACCACATCACACCACACCACAACACATGACACCCATAACACTACACCTCCCAACACCTCACCACTACCCACCACACCACACAGCCACACACCACAACACAACACACCACAACACATGACATCACACCACTCAAAACCACACCGCAGCACAATAAACCACACTACAAGACACCGCATCACACCACACCACACCACACTACTTCACACCACACTACAGCACCCTGCTCCACAACAAACCACACCACTCCACACAACACCACAGCACAGAACACCACATCACTCCACAGGTCACCACACCATACCACAACAAACCATATCACACCCCACCCCACCACACCACGCCATTCCACACCACACCACTCCACACCACACGACTCCAGAGATCATCATACCATACCACAACAAACCATAACACACCGCACCACACCACACTACCCAACAATTCTCGACACCCCACCACACCTTTACCATTTCATACAAGACCACATCATACAACAGTACCCTGCACAAAACAGCAGCACACCACACCAAAAAATTTCATAACACACCATACCACTCCGCACCACAGCACACTTCTCCACAGCACACCAGAACCCTCCACACCACAATACACCACACAAAACACTCCAAACCACAACACACAACACAACACATCACACCACAACACACCACACCACTTCACACCACACCACAACACACCACTCCAAAGCAAACATGACACCACTACACAAAACAATGCACTACTCCACACCACACCACATCACACTACTCCACAGCACAACACAACACACCATGGCATACCACTCCACACTACACTGCACCACACTACCTCACACCACACTACTCCATATCATACCATAGCAAAGCACTCCACACCAAAGCACACCAAACCACAACAAACTACTCTACACCACACCACACCACACCATACCAGACAACACCACAGCATACTACACCAAAGCAAAACACCCCACCCCACAACACACCACTACACACCACAGCATACCACACCATTCCACAACACACTGCACCAATTCACACCACACCACACCACACAACACACTTCCAAACCACACCACACCATACTATACCATACCATACCAAATTACACTGCACCACAGCACATCACACAACACCACAACATTACCCATCACACCACTCTACACCACACCCCACCACACAACACCATACCACACCACACCACACCACACCAAAACACACTGCTCCAATCGACACCAATCCACACCAAACCAAAACACACCACTCCACACCGCACCACATGGCACCAAACCACACCACACAACTCTCCATACAACCACACAATTTCATACACCACACCTTTCCACACCACACCACTCCACAGCACACCACATCACTCCACACCACACCACACCACACTTCTCCACAGTACACCAGAGCCCTCCACACATTACAATACAGAAAACCATTCCACACAGCACCACACCACACCACTCCACACAACACCACACCACTCCACAGTGCACCACACCATTCCAAACCACCCCACACCACTTCATACTGCTCCAAATCACACGGCACTGCACCACACCACACCACACATGTACCCACCACTCCACACCACTCCACACCACACCAGACCACACAACAGCTCTGCAGACCACACCACACCATATCACTCCACACCACACCACAAATAAACACACCACATCAACCCACACCCTCCACAACACACCACAACACCCCACATCAAAAAACTCCTCAAAAAACCACTCCTACCACTTCACACCACACCACATCACACCACACCACAGTAAACCACACCACACCACACCACACCGCACTGCACCACACCACTTCAAACTACACTACAGCCTCCAAAAAACACACCACTGCACACACATTGCACCACACAATATCATACAAAAATACCACACCACACTACTGCACACCACACCACATTGCAAGACACCACACAACACACTGCTCCACACCACACCCCTCCATACCACACCAAACCACACCACTCTACACCCTGCCACACCACACGACCTCACACCACACCACACCTTATCATATCACACCACACCACACCAGAGCATTTCATACAACACCACACCATTCCCAACCACACGACACCAGCCTACTGCACACCACACTGCTTCACACCACAACACACCGCTCCAAACCACACAACACCACACCACTCCACACCACACCACATCAAACTGTACCACACCACACCACACCACCAGTCCACAACACACTACACCACACCATTCCACACCACATCACAACAACCACAACAGAAAGCTTCACAATTCACTGCTCCACTCCACAGAGCATGACACACACCACACCACTCTGCACAACAGAGAAAACCACAGTGCACCTCACCACACTGCACCTCACTACACCACTACAAAACACACCACGCCACTGCACACATCACACCGCTTCACACAACAAAACACCACACCATATCATACAAAAACCACCACATCACCCTACTCCATACCACACCACACCATGCCACACCATACCACACAGCACCCCACCACTCAACACCACACCACTCCAAACCACAACACAACACTCCACACCATGCCACACCACACCACCTCACACCACACCACACCATTTCATTTCACAGCACACCACACCACACTGCAACAGACCACACCATAACATGCCGCAACATACACCACACCACATCAAACCATTTCACACCACACCACAGCACACCACTCCACACCAAAACACACCACTCCACAACACATCACAACACACCATGCCACACCACTCCACACCAAACCACAGCACACATCCTCACACCACACCATACAATAAGACACCACACCACACCACACCTCTCCCCACCACACCACACCACTCCAGAGAACATCACACCATACCACACCAAAGCATAACACACCAAACCTCACCAGACAACCCAACAATTCTCCACACCCCACCACACCATCATTTCATACAACACCAAACCACAGCACACTGCTCAACACCACAGCACACCACAACACACAATTTCATAACACACCACAACACTCCACAGCACACCACACAACCCCACACCAACCCACATCACACCACAGCACACCACACCACACTTCTCAAAACCACACAACACCACAGAGCTCCACACACCACCAAACACCACACCACACCACACCTTTACCCAGCACACCAGAAACCTCCACACTACAACATGCCCCACAAAACACACCACACTGCACCACACAACACACCACACCAAACCTCTCAAAACCAGACCACACCACACTGCAACATACTACACAACACCAATTCACCCACATCGCAACACACCACTCCACAACACACAACACCACAGCACCCCACACAACACCACACCACTCCACTCAACACTACACCACACCACAAGAATCCATATCACACCACCCCACACCACTCTACACCATACCACACCACTCCACACCACCCCAAAACATAACACTCCATAGCACACCATAACACACCATGCCACACCACTCCACACTTAACTGCACCACACCACCTCACACCACCCCACTCCATATCATACCCCAGCACACCACACCACACCACTACACACTAAACCACAACACAGTACTCCACACCACACCACACCACACCATGCCAGACAATACCACACAATAGCACACCAAACCAAAACATACAAGAGCACACCACAGTACTCCACACCACACCACTCCACAACACAGTGCATCACTTCACACCACACTACACCACAACACTCACCTCCAAACCACACCACACCATACCACACCACACCAAATCACAATGCACCACACCACACCACTCAATACTATACCACTACTAACCACTCTGCTCCACACCACACCACACCACAGCAAAACTCTCCACATCACAACACACCAAACCACAATGCTCCAATCAACACCAATCCACAGCACTCAAAGCCACACCATATCACACCACACCACACCAAACCACAGCACTCCAGAATGCACCACACTGTATCACAACACACCACTTGACACCATATCACAACACACCACACCACACCGCACCACACACTCCACACCACACCACACCAAACATCACTGCTCCAGTCGACACCAATCTACAGCACTCCATGCCACACCAAACCATATCACACCACACCACTCCAGAATGCACTGCACCGCATCAGAGCACACAGTGCACCATACCACAACACACGACACCAATCCACACCACACCACACCGCACCACTCCTCACCATAAAACACCTCTCCACAACACAACACAACAATCCACATCATTTAATGACACCACATCACACCACATAAAACCCCACCATAAGACACCACATCATTTCATACTACACTGCATCACTCCACACCACCCCACACCACACCAACACCGCTTAACACCATTCCAGACCACACTCCTCCAAACAACACCACATCACACTGCTCCACACCACAACCAAACCACACCACACCTCACCACCTTGCACCACACCACACCAATCCACACCACACTGCACCACACCATATAAGCCCACATCACAACACATCACACCACGCCACACCACACCACACAAACAACACCAAACCACTCCACACCACACCACAACACACCACTCCACACCATACCACACCATATTATACCACACCACTCCACATCACCCAACACCACACCTCACCATGCAACACTGTTTCAGACCACAAAAATCCACACCACAGCACTCCACACCAGAGCACTCCACACCACACCAAACCACTCCACACTTCACCACACTACACCACACCATTCCACACAATACCACACCACAGCACACCATATCATATCATACCACACTACACCACACCACATCACAACCATCCACACCACACATCTCCAAACTGCTCCAGAGTAACCACACTGCTACACACCACACCACACCTTTCCAAACCACACCACACCACCCCACACTGCTCCAAACCACACTGTACTGCACCAAACCACACCATATGAATCCCCACCACACCACACCACTCCACACCACACCAGACCATAAAACAGTGCTCCACACTGCACCACACCATATCACTCCACACCACACCACAAAAAAACATACCACATCAAACCACACCATCCACACCACACCACAACACACCACACCACACATCTCCTAAGCACACCACACCCACCAGACCACACCACACCACTGCACACCACACCACAGTAAACCTCAGTGCAAAACACCAAACTGCACCACACTACACCACTAAAAATAAAACACCACACACTCCACACAACACACCACTCCACACCACACAGCACCACACAATATCATACCAAAAACACCCCACCACACTATGCCACAGCACACCAGAACACACAGCACCGCACTGCTCCACACCACACTCCTCCAAACCAAATCAAACCACTCCACACCATGCAACACAACATGACATCACACCATGCCACACACAACACCATATTGTGCCACACCACACCAATCCACACCACACCACTACTAACCATTCCATACCACAGCACATCACACCACCCCACATAACTCCACACAACACCACACCATACCATACCAAACCAAATCACACCACAAAACACCACACCACTGCATACCACACCACACCATACCACACCACTCCACACCAAACTGCAACATTTCACACCAGACCACCAAACACAGCTCCAAACCACACCACACCATACCACACCACACCATATCACACAACACAACACCACAACACACCACTCCACACCACACCACACAATACCACACCACAGCACACTGCCCCACACCATACCATGCCTCTCCATACCACACTACTCCAAACCACACCACACCAAACCACACCAGTCCCCACAACACCACATCACACCACAACGCACCACACCACACCGTCTCACAATACTCCCCACCACACCATGCTGCCCCAATCCACACCATTCCACACCACTTGATGCCACACTACCCAACATCCCACCACACCACAGAACACCACACAACTCCAGAATACACTGCACTGCACCACAAGAAACTGTTACACACCATACCACACCACATGACACCAATCCACACAACACCATAACACACTTCTCCACAGTGACCCACTGCACCACACCACATCACAAAACACTTCTCCACACCATAACACACAACACCATTTCATAACACACCACACCACACTAAACTGCTTAACAACACACCACACCACACCACAGCATTTCATACAACACCACACCTTTTCTAACCACACCACACCAACCCACAGCACACCACACCACTCCACACCACAGCACAACACACCGCTCCAAACCACGCAACACCACATGGCTCTACACCACAGCACATCACACAACTCCACACTGCATCACACCACACCAGTCAACACCACACTACACCACACCAATCCCACCACAACACACCAACCACACCAGAAAACTCCACACCACACGGCTCCACAACACATCACACGACACCACCTCGCACTGCATCACACAAATCCACACCACACCCTTCTATGTCACACCACACCACAACAATTCACACCACACCACAACTTTCCACACCACACAAAACTGCACAACCCTGCCACACATTGCAACACTCCACATCACACACCATAACATACCACACAACTCCACAGCAGTCAACATCACACCTCACTACACCACACCACTCCAGACCACTCCAGTCCACACCACAGTGCAGCACACCACATCACACAACATAACATCATTCCACACCACACCACACCACATGCATAACTCCACACCACTCCACACCACATCCCTCAAATCCACAGCACTCCACACACCACTCCACACCAAACCACAACATATCTAACCACTCCAAACCACTCCACACCACACCACACCATATCACACCACACCACACCACACAAAACCACACCACTCCAGAATGCACTGCACTGCACCACAAAGCAGTGCCCCAAACCATACCACACCACATTACAAAAATCCACATGGCACCACAACACACCACTCAACACCACACCACTCTTCACAACACCACACCACACCATTTCATACCAGACCACACCTCACCACACCACACAACTTTGCACAATACCACACCACACCATTTCATTCCTCAATGCACCACACCACACAGCACAACACCACACCACACCACAACATTTCATACCACACCACATCACTGCACACCACAGCACACCACTCCACACCACAGCACACAACACCACAACAAACCACTACAGACAACAGCACACAATACCACAGTAAACTATAACACCCCACAGCAAACCACACCACTCCACACAACCCCAAACCACACCGCTCCACACCACACCACACCACTTCACACAACATGACACCACACACCTCCAAACCACGCCACACAATACCACACCACACCAAATCACACTGCACCACACCACACCACACCATTCCACAACACACTGCACCACACCACACCATACCACACACCACATAAAACAATGCCACACCGCTCCACACTCATGACACCACACCACACCACACACCACTCCACATAACACAGCACCAAACTTCTCCAATCCACACCCTTCCACACCCCTCCACG
>JAQZBX010065617.1:0-16269 GCA_029593785.1 Cabassous unicinctus | reverse complement strand
ACGCTGATTGGCTCCGGTCGATTTTGGGGGTGATGTCACAGCTCCACAAGCCGCTGCCCGATCCCCTTTCAGTTTGATTAAAAGAGACACTGAATTAATTACAGCACAGACCCAACTGTTTACCGGCGATTTCCACACGGTTTGCTTTCATTAGGCCGGTGATGAAGCTCCTAATGAGGGTGATTAGCCGAGGGTGGTACGGGCTGGCGGGGAGGGGGGCCGAAGCTCGGCTGCCGCTGCTGCTGCGGGTGGGTTGGGATGTGCGGGTTTTATAAGTTTTCCCCCACCCTTTTCCACAATTATTCAAATTATTCGTGCGTGGGTCTGTTGTAGATCCCTTTTCTTCCCCCATTTTTATCTTCCTCAAACAAGAGAAAGGGACTAAACCCAGGGAAGAAAGAAGTACGTGTGTGGAAAACTCCTGTCCTGTTATGACGAAGAAAATATAAGTTATGTTGTTTTCAGGGCGATTCTATTGGGTTCTAGAGGTTTCCCGTGTCGGAGAATTGGCGGCTCCCTCTTTCTGTGCCCTTTGGACTATGCGGGCCTGACTGGGGTGGGGAGAACTTGGTGTCTGCCCGGGAAGTGGCTGGAGCAATGGCTTCACTCAGGGCAGGGGTGCAGAATGTGGGAAGATCAGGACCCGGAATGTCTGAGGAGACCCTGAGAAATCCGTGTAGCCCGAGGGAGACTGCATAACGGACAAAGAATGCAGTGACCACCCCTCCCACAAGCCGATGGCCCCTCCCGCTGCGCGTGTCCCCGAGGATGGGTATATTTTGTACCTCTGAACAGGAACGCGCAAGAGCTTCCGAGAGTAGAAGTCTGCGAATAGCTTCCGTATTTCGCCGGAGCACACCCGGGAATGTATTTTCAAGGCAGCACTGGAAACATGTTCTTTTCATTGTGAAAACGCATCCCCTCGCCCTGCCCATCCTGCCACGGTGCTCTAGTTCCGAAACCTTCAGTGATCAGCTTCCTGGGCTGGGGCCGAGGGCGGCGGTCATATCGAAGCGTGTCTCGGGCCTAGAGCCTCTCCTCTCCTGGGATCGCGACCCGGGTCTGAGGCCAAAGGACAGAGGGGGTGGAGGACGCGCGCCTGCGGCTGGGCCCCTGGCGGGTCCGAGGCACCCTTCGTCCCACTCCCGGAGCCAAGCTTTCCCAGCTGGGCCCGCGCGCTCCAGTCCGCCTTCCCAAGAGCCCCCAGAAAATTACTGGGCCTGCTCCGCGGCCCTGCAGCCCCGCGTCAGTCTCAGTGTCCGAGACCGCAGGTAGAATAGTGAGGCACCCGATCTCCCCAAACCCGGGAAGGCCCGGGCAGCCGAAAGGAGCAGAAACTTTTTCCTCCCTCAGGCGAGATTGGCGGTGGCCTCACGCCCGGCTCCCCGCGCTCTCCCCCAGAGCCCGCCGGCAGATTGGAAGCGGCCCCGCCGCCGGTCGGGCTGGGGGCGAAGACGCGCGGCTCCCTGGGGACGGAGGGCCCGGCTCGGCTACAAGCTGTCGGGGAGCCTGGAGGGCGGGGGCGCCGAGCGGCAGCCAGCGGAGAGCCTCTGGCCCTCGCCTAGCGGCCGCTGCAGGGGCCTCCCGCGGCGAGGCCGAGCCCGGTCGCTGGTTCGTTTTAGTTGGTGGATGGGGAGGGGCACATAAATCAAGAAGACCGCGGCTGCCCCGACCCTTCCCGGCCAGCCTCCAGCTTGCACCTCGCTCCTGCTCTCAGCGTCTTAGGAAACTCGGCTCCCCTGCCCACTCACTCACCCAACCCCTGCTTCCCCTGGCCTTCACCGGCCTTGTCATCTCCTCCGGAGCATCCGAGGTCTCAACTACGGTCGACGGCACCCACCCTCGGGGCCTGATGGAGGTGGGGCCGCCCCTTTGCCAGGACCTGTGGGACTGGCCAGGCCCCATGTGCGTCCTTGACCTCTGTCTGTCGCAGCGCTTAGATCTTTTCTGGCCTCCGTAGTCTTAGGCTCCTGTTTGGATCCCGGACCCAGCGAAAGCGAAGCCTCGGTGGCGCTGGACTATGCTACCGGCTCAGAGCCCGGTGGAGGAGGGAAGGGAACCTCCCACGGTTGAAAAGAAAAGCGTAAACCCAGACCTCCTGCTGCCCTAGCTGCTTCAGGGCACTTCTTGGAGCCCAATAATTTTTAATGGGTTGTTAGTATAATAGTATTAGTTTTGAATGATCGCAGTCTAATATAAACATGCTGTGTGGTTTATTTCATTTGGAATTTACTCCAGCATTTACTCCTCTTCTTGCTGGATGTTACCACTGACATCGAGTTGTTCTTATCTGAGGATTTCCAGCTTCACCAACATTCTTTCTCCTTTCTCTTTTCTCTGTCATCTGGGTGGTTCTTTGCTTCTTAGTCTGCACATAGCCTGAGAGGTTTGTGTGCTTTTACCTTCCGGCTTGCTTAGCTGGGGAGCCAGGAATCAGTTTTACTAAGCACCCAAGGATCATCGGTGGATTGTCCACCCCATCCTTTGAGAAAGAAGCCTGGTGGAAGGGGAAGATATCGGATTTGACATCAAGCACAACTGGGTTTGAACCATGGCATGTACTTGATCTCTCTGGGCCTCAGTTTACACAACAGAAGACAGACTTCTCTCCCTAGCCCTGACCCCCTGCTCTCCACAGTCTTGACCCTGTCCCCAGGGAGGAAGCCAGGACAGACTAAGGGGATTGGGAAGGGAAGAGAATGACAAGGTCACTTCCAAGGACCAGAAGCCCAGTTCTGCTCAAATTTTTGTTTGTTTTTAAGAGATACTGGGGATTGAACCCAAATGCTTCCCATTTTTGCTTAGAATCCCTTGCTTCAGCTTCCAGTCCCTGTCCATCCAGTCTTTTGAGATTACTTTCTTTTAAACCTTTGGCTTCCCCATGAACAAAAACCCTAGAAGGTCCAGGACCATCCAACAACAGAGAGATGACCACTGTGAAGGAGCCATTCATTGTTCTTCTCCAGGGGCCAGGAGGGCAGGAACATGGACAAGCCCTCAGAAGGCCTGGCTCTGGCACTGGCTCCCACTTTAGACAGATCCTCTCTCTTACCTGGGTCTCAGATTTCTCTTTGGTACAAAGGCATTGCCAATACTGGTCTGTCCACTTCAGAGGTTTGTAGAGAGGAGCAGGGGTGGGAAAGGCATATGAACAATGGTGAAGTGATCTGGCTGTAGAATCCACTTCGTTATTCTCCACCTGGGGCTCTTGGCTTGGGTTTGGATTTGGGATCAGGGATGGACCAGGGCTGCAGGAGCCTCTGGCTGGGCTGTGGTCCTTAGCAACTTCTTTCCTCCCAACCTCCACTTAACTTCCTTACAGCTCCTTACAGCTTAGAGAAGTTTGTTTTTGTCAGTCTGCTCACTTGCCAATTTGGTCACACAGGGAAGTCTGCTCTGCTCAAAGCTTTTTGAGAATGATCATGAGGTCTTCTCTTTACCTATATGAAGTATGGCTTGCATACCATAATTCAAGTTTGAATAGCTGGGGCTAGGGGCAGCATGATGGGAGGAGGGTTGTTTAAGGGCATGGACTCCAGAATTGGCCAAACTTGAACTAAAATCTTGGCTTTAGGACAGGACCAGGACTAGGGTGAGGGGAACAAGTTGAGTCATGCAGGTGCAGGGTTGGATGCTGTCCTTATTTAAAATTTTGATATTTTGTTCATCATGGATTTTTAAATTTTGGTTTTTAAAAATATTGCATTAAAATGTTGCCTTGGCTACTGAGTTTTTGGGTCCCCTTAAATTTTGCACTTGAGACAAGTGCTCACTTGCCTCACCTTAGTGCCAGGGTTGCTCTATGACCTTGAACAAATCACTTGATGTTTCTGAGTTATAGTTTCTTCAGCTATAAGGTGAGGATGATGTTGCCCACTTCACATGGTCGCTGTGAGAACATTTGCATTTGGCTGGGGTTCTGGTCCTGGAGAACAGTAATTATGCAGTTGATAACATAAACACTAATAGTGATAGCCAGAGCTTCTTCACAGCAGGTTAGAGCCCCCAAGCTTGTCTCCCCACCCTCCATCAAAGAAGTCTGCCACCACCTGTGTCCAGGGTCTTCCTACCAAAATCAGTTTCCGAGATGGAGGGAGACAGGGAGTTTGGATGATATAGACCAGTCCTGGATGCTTACATCTCTCTTGTTTTGAAACAGATGGGTTGGACAAGGATTTGGACAATTTGTGGGCTTCAGGTCCATGCTGTTCTCAACAATTCAGGTTTGTTTAGCTCAAAAGTCCATGGAGCTCCTGAAACCAAGAATAGTCTTTCCCTCCCTTCTTCCCTCCTCTTCCCTCCCCTCCCCTCCCTCCCTTCATTCCTTCCTTCCTTCCTTCCTTCCTCTCTCCTTTTCCTTCTACTAAGCGTTCACTCTGTTCTGTGCACCATGGATGTGATGTAACCATCCTCATGGAGCTCACAAAGTGCAGTGGTGCCCAGCAACCTAAATCCCCATTTAGACATAATTTCTTATTTATGGAGTTAAGTTTATAATTTACCTGCATTCAGTTCTAAGAACCTGTATAAAAAGCCAACCTGCTTGTTTTTTTAAAACAATGATGTCAAAGCAACAAAAGGTTTCCTAAGTAAAAAGAAATGCAGCAAAAAGAAGGTTTTGGTCTATAAAGGATAAAATGCAAAAGAAAATATTTGACTGAAAACACAGACGTGCCTGGCTGCAATGCAGACCCACTGAGCTAGTGGTCTGCTTGTCGCCACAAAGATGAGCCTTTTTTGGATTCCTTAATCTGTTGTTTCCAAACCAGCCCTAGCTGGAGCACTGTGATGAGTGAACCAAAAGCCAAACCATCTCTATCTGGATCCAGGGATCTCCCTGAAACTAGAATTGGATCTGTGACCTTTAAGCAGAGCTTCCTCTTCAGGTCTCCAGGAGCCCCCTGCCAGGCAGGTAGCAGGCACAGTCATTGGCTGATTGCTACTGTCCCTGATAAAAATCCTTCACAAGAGTCAGGCTCCAGAACTCCTTCTTCTTCTTTCTGGCCAAGATAATGATTAATCATCTGATTATATCAGAGAGATAGAGATAGAGAAAGGAAAAAAGATAGATAGATAGAGAGATAGAGAGATAGATAGAGATAGATAATAGGTAGGTAGGTAGGTAGGTAGATAGATAGATAGAGAGGGAGAATGTGGCTTAAAATCTGGAAGGAGACAGAAATCAGTAAGTGTACAGCATAAAAAGAAAGCTAAACCTACTATCCAGGAAGTCTGGTCTAGTCTTCATTTTCTGCTGAGTAGATCTACAACGCTCTGTCTTGTCCTGACTGGTCTAGATGATTTCTTAAGCCCCTTCCTGCTTCATAGATCTTATTTCCAAAGGCTCCATCTCAACATCCTTGCACCCTAGGCCAGCATTTGCTCGCCCCCCTCCTGCCAAATGCACACCAGCATGGGCACTGCCTCCCTCCCACCTCAGAGGGGACCAGGTGAGGTTTTAGACCAGCTGCCTCCCTATAGCTCATGGAGGCAGTACACGTGAGCCTCTTTGGTTAATCTCTAGAGGAGTGTTGCCAAGACATCTAACCAGGGTGTAGAATGTCCCCCAAATACCAACCAGCAGGGATATTAGCAAAAACAGGGGCCCAGGGCCATGCCTCCAACGATGCTCAGCTTCACCTGGCATGTACAGGTGTGTGACAGAGAGGAGCTGGAAGGGGAAGCTGAGCTCTCCCCATTCCCATCCATACTTTGAGGAGTAATTTGGGTGGTGGGCTCTGGAACGTGTAGTGGCCCCATCGCTGGGCAGGGGCAGGACAGCCCTGGCCCAGCCTGTGCTGGCCTGACTTACTGCATGAACTCGGACTCCTTTGACATCTATTTTCCATCTGCAAAGCTGGGGGAAATTTCCGTGGGGGGTGTTCAACAGGATGATCCCCAACACCCTCCCAGGCTGGAACCTTAAGGGATTGTCTTGAGTCATGAAGGGCAGGAGAGGGACCCCCCAGTTTATTCCAGGCGCCCCAGCTAGGGTCAGCACAAGTAAGAAGAGGGGCTTGGCTGATGTGATGGATACAGAGAAGATGGAAACAGACTGGAATGGGGCCCAGGGCTTTGAACGGGCACAAATAATTAACGAGGAGGGAAGAACCAAACTGGGGAGGGGAGGGAGGGAGGGAAGGGGCCAGGAACCTCCGGGGCCTCAGACTCGCCAGCGGGTGGCACTGTAGGACAAGGAGCCGGGCATCGCTCAGGCGAGCACTGCTTCAGGCCTGGGTGGAATGACCAAGGGGCTGCTGGACTCCAGGAGAGGATTCATGAGTGGTGCTTCTGGGACATCTTGTCACAGCCCTTGCAAGTCCCACCAGCATGTAGATTTCTCAATGCTGGGCCAAGGCATTGGATAAACAAAAGAGATTTTCCCTTAGCTTTTGCTGGCAGAGCCCATCCTTTCCCCCTTGGCCCAAGTCCTTGGGAAATGCGGTGCAGTGGGCCACTTACCTGTGGGCATCTCTCTCCATAGTGGGGTTTGCCCTCCTCTTTGGTGGACAGAGCCCAATTTCTTGTTCTTCGGGAATCTCTTCTGCCTCCTCATGTGCCCCCCTTCACTGTCCATAGGGGATTTCAGAGCAGTACAATGGGCTCATTCAAAATTATCTTAACCTTCTTATTGCATCTGGGCACAAAAACCTTTGCTCCTCTGAACATCCAATTTCCAGTTACTCGTTCCATCCCACTTCCATCCCTCAATAACTCACAAGAGTTCTGGTTGCCCCTTTTTAATGTGCATTTATTAATAATATAATGAAAAATAATAGCTCCCATTTATCTACTGCTTAGAAGTGCCTGATCCTGTCCTGATTTCCACATTCTTTAGTGCCATCATTATTTAATTTATCTTCAGGAAAATTCCTATGATGTGCCAGGCTCCTTTTTTTTCACAGATGAGGCACAGAGGGGTTAGGAAACTTGCTCAAGATCGCACAGAAATCATTTGGTGGGGCTGGGCTTCATGTTCTTATCCACAACTGGAATAATATTGTCTGCTGCTGTCCTGGCTCCATGACCAGCCCCCTTGGGCCCTCCCCTGCTCCCACACCAGGCTTTCTCGGCTCAGGGTGGCTGTCAAGATGAGTGGGGATGCTTGTTTCTCCCTAGTTCATTTAGTGGGATGGGCATTTTCAGGGATGGGGTCCCATCAAGGCCCTGGCTAAGCCAGGTTCTAGAAGGGGTTGATGTATGGCATTTCTATGGAATTGGCTTCCAATCGGCTGCAGTGGTGTGTGTGTATGTGTGTACGTGTGTGTGTGTGTGTGTGTGTGTGTGTGTGGCTGATCAAGAAACTCAGATCTGTAACATAGTAACAGTTTGGGCCCTCGGTTAATCACAGGACTCAAGGTGTCTCCCTAACAAGGCTGCTGGACTCCCTGCCTAGCACGCAGCCTGTAGGGGCACTGGCCATGACAGACATTCACGTGATTCGTCATTCCACAGACATCACTGAGCACTTACCATGTGCCAGGCCCTTGACATGGGGCCTTGAACAAGACCTCTTAGATACCTGATCCCATGGAGGTCCCTTCTACAGAGGGAGATAGGCAGTAAATTTTATGATGGGGATCGCTGTTTATGGTAGAGATCATCGTTTTGCCGAGAATAAAAAAGGATGGTGTGAATCTAACATACTATTTCAGGAAGACTTTTCTGAGAAGGGGGCTTGACTCAGTGGAGCTAAGATCTGAATGACAAGAAGGAGCAGGAATGTGGCAAGCTGCGGCCAAAGTGTTCTAAGCAGAGAGAAAAATAAGCACAAAGCCTAAGGCAGGAATGAGTGTGCTGTGGCTACAGGGTAGTGAGGGAATGGGCAAGAGCTTCCTGATGAAGCTGGAGGGGTGGGCCACAGGTCCCTCATCTAGGGTTGTGCAAGCCCTGGAGAGGAGTGTGGATTTCACTGGAGCTGCTTTGTGGAGAGGGGCGAGCATGAAGGAGAGAGACCAGTTAGCAATCGACTGCAACTATCCAGAGATGACAAGGGCTTGGGCTTAGGGTGGTGGGAGTGAAGATGAAGAGAAGGTGGATCCAGAGTATGTTTTTGGAGGTAATGTTGACAGGTGTTGTTTTTTGATGGATTAGATGTGGCAGGTGAAGGAAGGAAAGGGTGAAGTTATTTGGCTTCAACAACTTGATTGATGGTGGTTTCCTCTATGAGATGGGAAAAACTGAGGAAGAAGCAAGTTTGAGGGGAGAAATCAAGTGTTCTGTCTTGGCCATGTTGGTTTAAGATAAATAGCAGACACCCAAGTGGAGATGTCAAGTGGGCAGTTGGATAAAAGAGCCTGGATTTCTGGGGAGAGCTCAAGGTTGAAGAGAAATATGTGGGAGCCCTCAGAATGGGAATAGTATTTAAAAACTTGAGAATTTGCCTGATTCAGTAAAGGCTCTGCTGGAATATCTTGGAGAAGGTTAGTCTACCTTCAAGAGTATCCTCGTGGTAGTGTCATCATCTGAAGTCTGGGGTTGGTTCCCTCCCTAGTTAAAGGTTTACTGTTTTCAAATAAACACCTAGGAGGAGAATAACAAATAGCATTTTTAATTTAAAATAGATCAACATACAATTTGTGGGGACATGCCAAAGAACATGCAGAAAGGTTGAGTTAAGAAATGCCCAGGAGTTTGGCTAAGGTCCTTGGTCTGCCTACATGCCCAGAAGGCTCTCTCCTTGGGAGGGGGTTGACCTTGCCAAGCCATCCACAGTGGAGGCAGTCCATCTTGGCCTACCTGATTAACAAGGCCCAAGACTGAAGAGGCAGGGACAGGCCCTGAGCAATGACCCATTGACTTCTCTTGCCATCAGGGGTCCTAGAGAGAAAAGACTGTCCTGGTAAGATATTGGGCATCCCAAAAAGAGCAATAAAAACTAATGTTTGGAATATAAAACCAGGGATTTCAAAGCATGTCACTGTCATGTTTTCTGAAGGAAAAACAAGGATCATTCTAACATCTAATGGGCAGAGCTATGGAATCTACCCTTAGCGTGGAGTCTTAAAAAATGCCTTGTAGTTTGTGTTTGTCTTGTCAGGTAAGGGCTTGGGAAGACAGGTAGGATAAGCCTGCCAGGAGAGGGGGTGTCCAGGTAGAGGAGTGGGTCTCGGGGGTCAGGTAAGACCAGCGATGGCCAACCTAAAGGGGGGGGACTCTTACCAAAAATAATTAATCTAAGACCTGAATCTGAGGTCCTTCCAGAAGCAGAACCACCATAAAAATGGGGGAGTGTCTTATGTGAGTTGGGGCAAGAAAGGTGAGTTCTTTAGGGAATTTTCTACTGTGTCGAGAAGGCTTCTCATGGAAGGCGAGGGTCTAGGGGTGGGTATAGTTGCCCATTCGCAGGGTCCCTTGGCGCACGGCACACTCTTCCCGGTGGGCTTTGAACGCTCTCTGGCGATCCGCCTCAGTGGGAAACGTATCAAGATGGGGGCCCACCTGTGGATGGAAGGGAAGAGTGGGTCAGTGAGGCTAGGTCTTCTGTGGAGAGTGTTCCAGTTGCTCCCTTCTTCCCCATGACCATCCCTTACTTCAATTTTAGAGTAATAGGATGATTTTAGGGTTGATCGAAAGTAGTACGATTGGTAGAAGGTGTATTAGTATGAGAGTGACATACACTCTCAGTAGCTGTGATTTACTGAGAGCCTTCTATGTCCCACCCACATTAATCCTAAAATGCTAATGATGGAGTATTTTGACTCTCATTTCACCAAGGCTAGGGAAGATGAGGCACCTTTCTCTGTCATGCAAGCTTGTGGCTGTGCTGGCTGACTTCCTGCCCCATGCCATTTCGCCCACAGCATCTGTTTCAAACTGTGGCCCACCCTACAGAACCAGCTCCCCTGGTCTCGTGCTTGTCCACAACGGATCTCAGTCTGTTTTTCCTTGGGTTTCCCCCTCCACTTCCCTCTCCTCTGCCCCATTCTCTTTACACTTCTTTCCCCCTCACTTCCTCCCTTGCACTCTCCAGTTCAGACAGACTTCAGTTTGAACCCTGGCCCTGCCATGTATTGCCATGTGCGCTGGGGCAAGTTCCTTCACCTCTCTGTTTTTCCATTATCCGGTAATTTATTGGGAGGACTGGAGATACTGTACGCAAAGAGTACAGCACAGCCAGCTCTCGATTACTGGCTTATAATTATTATAATTACCCCTTCTCTTCTTTTCTGTCCCTCTTCTAATTATTTTTCTTTTAATCTTTTTATGTACATTAGGGAGCACCACATCTGTCTTTTTAAAAAGTGTGCACTTAACGCAGTGTCTACTACTGGTCCCTTCTTCTACTTACAATAGGTTCCTAAAAACCTCATCTTAAAGAAAATCTGTGATGACTCCTTGGTCCCAGGTCAGGGGCGAAAACTGTCCCAGAAACAGTTAAAGAGGGAAAGAGGCGCAGGGTGCGTGCTGGTAAAGCATCCCGGTACCGAGTGGTGAGGCGCCAGGGACAGCAGGCGGGTGCCTGGGTGTCACTGTCCAGCCCATTGCCAGGGAGGATGCGTGTTAAACGTTCCCTGACCACGAACCGGAGCCACCATCAAGTGGAACCCACTAGCCGGCGCCCAGCCTTCGCACACTGCTTTTCCACAATTAACGAGTCCGAGCAAGCCGCCCTCCTGGCGGCTGTCAGTGCTCCTTCATTGGAAGCTAATCTCGCTCCCCTCCTGCCTTGGTGGCAGCCGCTCATGGGAGTCAAGTGGCTGATACTCGATAGCACCAGAACCAGAGTTCTAGGAAGCATCGCCTCAACTCTTCTGAAGAAAACATGCAAGGGAAGCAGATCCAAAGAGTGGGAGCCTCTTCAGCTAAAATTTATGCAATCAGTATTTCAGACTGCCTTTCCTTCTCAAGAAATGGTAATGGACGATAACCCTCTCTGTCTCCTGGTGCCCACTGTGTCTGTTACATCCACCTCCAAGTGTGAGAAAATTCGACTAGTTAACTGAATGCAAAACCCCTTCCCAAAAAATGGCATTTTCTCCTTTAGAATAACCTGAGAGGCACAGTGTGGGAAGGGTTCAGGTTCACCTGTTCATTTATGCATTGATTCATCCATGCATCCATCCATCCATCCATCCATGCATCGTTCATGCAATACCTATTTATTGAGCACCACTCTGTGCCAGGGGCTGGGAATACAGCAGTAAACAGGAGACACTCAAGCCCTAGCCTCATGGAGCTTCCAATTGAGAGGGAAAGCAGACATGGAGGGAAAACTATACAATTTCATTACAATCAACAGAGCAAAGGTGTTGGGTGTACAAGGAGAAGAAATAGCATGGATTCAGCTCTTGCCGGAGTCTAAGAGTGGCCTCCCAGAGGAAGAGCTATTTAAAGAGAGGCTGAAGGATGCATAGGCATTTCCCAGGCAAAGGGAGCAGCACATGTGCTGGCCGTGGGGCCCCACAGGGCTCTGCTGGTTCAAGGTGTGAACCAGGCAGCACGGCTGGAACGTAGCTCCTAAGCGGATATGGTGACTGAGTCGAGGCCAGGGAATGGGCAGGGGCAGGCTCCCTTTGGATTTGGCCAGAACCACTGACAGCTCTGCTGTGTCTATGGAATAAAGTAGGACCTGTGCCCTGGGAGGGTCACAAAGCTTTTGCCAAGAATCCAGGTGAGAGTCAGCCACCCAGGACTAAATACCTGGTTCTCAGCTCATTTGGATCAATCAGACCATGATGTTCTCAGCTCAACCTCTGGTTACAGAGAAATTTCCAAGGGGTCTCAGAAAAGTTGCAGAGAAAAGAGAAGACCTACACGTTGTGCAGGAAGACAGCCAAAGAACAAAAGGCTTCTAGGGTACACTTTTGTGTACCCTCTGGCAAGTGATGGCTTGATTTTTACACCATGACACAATGCTCGCGACACCTACAGTTTCCAGAAGACAACTAGAGATACTCAGGCTGGCGCGTCGGGTCTCTGGGGACCTCATGGGCACCCCAGCTAGCCCAGGTGCCCCACCAGGCACAGAATTGCAAGTTTCGCTGGTTTCTAAAGAGGTGATTTGGGCATAGGAGGCTCACCTCAGTGACTGACCACACACATTCCAGCACCTACCGTATTCTCAGTAGCACTGGGCTGATGCTGGAAGAGGCAGAGGGCATGTTGTGGGCGGTCTCTGACATTGATGAATTGCCATTCCCACTAGAATCTTGCGGCATAAAGTCATACAAGATGGGGAGTTCAAGTGAGAACTCAGCCCAGGAGCTCTGAGACAGGGACTGCACCTGTCCTGCTCCCTGGGGACCCCCAGTGCCACAGGGTCTGACAACAAGGTTGGACAGATGACTAAATGAGTGAGTGTATGAATGAATGAAATGGACAAATTCACCTGGCCTCAGGTGGTCAGGGAAGGCTTCTCAGGCCAGGTGGGACTCAAATGTAGCCTGAAGGATTGGGATGAGGGAGGTGGGGAGGAATTTGTAATAGGAGAAAATGGTGACAGCAGAGGCAGAAGGGGGCACACACCTCCTGGGCTTGGCACGGCATTGGGCCTGCGGGTGAAAACCAAAGGGTATGCTTAGTGGCTGGGTCCTGTGGAGTCTCTGAAAGGCTAATTTACGCAACAGCTTAGAACCCACGTGGGATGGGCCTCTAGAAAGAGACGGAAAATTGGGCCTACTCTGAACCCATCAACTCACCACACCCTGAAACAGAAAATGGGAGCCCACGGAGAAAAGAGTTCTAGTTCTCAGAATGCCAAGTAGCCAGCGTCCCCTCTGCAAAACTTTTCCTGGAGGCCCCAAACTGGTATCTTCAGCCCCTATTATCAACAGCAATGTTATAAATAAGAACAGACTTTCCATTTGCCAGTGCTGTGCATTTTTACAAGCCTCAAAACGTCCCTGATGAAGAAAGCACCATCATTGTCTGCATTTTACAGATGGGGAAACGGAGGCTCAAAGAGGTTAAACCACTCACCCAACGTCTCACAGATTGAACCCGGGGCTGTGGGTCTCTAGGCCCAGCGCTCTTAATCGCTCTACTGCAATTGTCTCAACAGATGTTTACGTGAGTCCAGTGAAAGTCATTGCTGGGAAAGTTGTGGCTCCTTTCCCAACGTGCACTCTCTGTCGTCCTAAAATAACAGCTCATTTGGAAATGAGTATCCTAATTACAAGTCAGGCCGCAATCCTGTGTGTGGTCACGACCCCATGGACCCCCGGAGTGGAAGGATGAAGTGCTATGGAGCAAGGAATTCCTTCTGAGATGCTTCTAAATTAAGCCATCTGCGGTCTGTCTCCGCCTGGAGCTAAGAAATTGTAACAGATTTGGCAGGAGACAGCTTTGCTGAATGGAGCTCTGAATTGCTCTAAGGTCAATGCAGGTAAATAAGAGGCAAGCGCCATGGCCTGCCAGCAGCCCTGGTAGCCGAGTGCAGCCAGCTTCACCCAGGTTGGCAAAGGCGCTGGTCCTGTTTGAATGGGGAACATCTACATAGCATTGCACAAATGACGACCGAGGGCCTCTGCCATGCAATTCCCTGGCAATACGCTGATGAATGAGATGGGCCTTCACTCACAGGGACCCTGCAAGCTGGTGTGGGAGGCAGTCGCTTAGTACACCACACATGTAATTATTTAATAATAATATTCAAGAGTTATTTAATAAGACTGTGTGTTGGGGGAACTCTAACCCCATCTAGGGGGCCAGGAAGGTCTCTCTAGAGAGGATGAGTGAGATAGCCAGGAGAAGAGGGAAAAGTGTTCCAGGCAGTAGGGAGCAGCAGGTGCCAAAGCCTTGAAGTAGGAAGAATTTGGGTGAATTCAAGGCCGTGAAAGCAAGCCAGTGTAGCTGGGGCCAGCCGGATGGGGCTGGGGAGGTGACCAGTGGCCAGATCTCAACAGAGATTTGTATTCCACATTCTTGGAGAAAACGAACACCTTCTCCTGCATAACAGCCTTTGCCTCTCTGCAAACGGGTTGGAATAAAAGACTCTCAGAAAGTTAGGATTTCCTTTGAGTCCAAATCTCCCATATTACAGATGGAAAATCTGAGGCCCAAGGGGGAAAGCAGATCTCCCGGGGTCTCCCATGAGCCCTCGGCAGAGCTAAGGCCTGTAGCCAGCTCCTGACTCCCGGCCTTCTGTCCACTTGAGCCATAAGCCCCCTGGGATCTAAATCCTTGGACTCCATTTCCTAATTAATTTGAAAGCATCTGCACTTTTCTGAGCTTCTTTCAATGAACTAACTTTTCATTTGATTGATACCCTTAATCGTACCTTTGAAATTTCATGAACTTCTGCTCTTAACTTCATTATTTCATTCTTTTTTTCCCCTCTCTTTGAGTTTATTCTGCTGGTTTTTACCCCTAGCATCTAGAGTTGTCTGCTTAGCCACTGACTTTTAAAAAAAACTTTCTCCATTTCTAATATTAGCATTTATATAAATTATAGCATAATTTCCCTCTAAATTCTTTTAGCTCATCTCACAAGTTTTGAGCATATTTACTTTTGTTCAATTCTAAATATTTTCTAATTTCTTTTTGGATTTCTTGTTGATCTCTATGTTATTTACAAGTACGCTTTTATATTTCCAGACAAGTTTTTTAGTTACATTTAGGTTACTGATTTCTAATTTAATCTCTTTGGTGTCAAAAATAATCCGCATGAATTGGCTCCTTTAGTATTCGTTTAGGTTTTGCCTTGTATGCTTGCTTGAAAAGTCTGATCTACTTTCAACAGAAAATCTGTATATTGAGTGAACTGGCACCATCATAGAGAAATCACCCATATGACCTGAGTTAGGGGGTAAGATGTGGCCATTGTCTTTCCATTTATCGATTCATTGTTTCACTCAATAATTATTTATTGAGCATCCACTAAATGCCAGACACCATGCTAGCCACCGGGATATAACAAAAATTTTAAAAGCCCCTGGTCCCATGGAGCCAGGACACTAGTAATAAAAATATAATTACACAACTATTTATTCAATTAGAGATGTGCTAAGTACTATAAAAGAAGTACAAGATCTGCAAGTGTTTATAATACAGAGAATCATACCCATACTTTGGAACCAGAGAAAGCTTTGCTGAGGAATTAACATATAAGCAGAGACTCAAAGGATAAGGCAGAGATGAGCAGGTGAAAGTGGTGGTCCCACACCACTAGAAAAATGGGCAGAATAAATGAACAGGCAATTCACAGGAAAATCCTGAACAGCCAACAAACACAGAGAAAGACGGCTAACCTAAAGATGATGTAATCAGGGAGCAGCAAATTAAAGCAACAAAATACCATTTCACAACCATCAGATTGATAGTAATAATAATAAGCCTGGCATCAGAAGAGGGTTACATACACAACTAGCAGAGCTGTGCATTGGTTAGCCAAAAAGGCTATGCCAAATAAATACCATATGTAGGTATATACTTGGGAGAAACTTTTGCACTTATTCTCTAAAGCATGTGCACAAGAATGCTCCTTGGAACATGACGGTGAACACTGGAAACTCTGCATGTCCAGCAGTAGAGGGACTGGAGAAACGAATGGTGGCAATCCATTCATACAGTGGAACACTCTGTGTCAGTTCAAGTGAATATTCTAGAGCTGTACTGTCCAATAGGATACCCAATAAGCACATGTTGTTTACATTTATTTTATTTATTTATTTATTTTTAAAGATTTATTTATTTATTTATTTATCCCCCCCTTGCTGCTTGTGTTTGCTGTGTCCAACTGTTGTGCCCACTGCGCCGCGCGGGCCGGCCTGCCCTCACAAGGAGGCCCGGGGAAGAGAACCCGGGGCCTCCCATATGGTAAACGGGAGCTCTATTGGTTGAGCCACACCCGCTTCATGTTTACATTTAAATGGACAGAAATTAAATAAAATTAAAAATTCAGTTCTTCAGTCGAGCTAATCATATTTCAAGTGCTCACTAGCTGCACGTGGCTAGCTAGTGGTCACCCTATTGGACAGCGCTGAAACAGGATGTTTGCCTCATCATGGATAAGTTCTGTTGGACAGCACTGCTCTAGAACTATTTGAATCAACATGTATAAATTCCAAAAGCATAATGTTGCATGAAAAAAATGTAACAGAATGGTATGTAAGTATATGCCATTTATATGGAAAATTTAAAACATGCAAAGCGCTTCCCTGTATTGCTCAAGCACATGTGTGAGTTCTGGTTAAATAGAAAGACTTGGAAGGAAATGATGTGCATGGAAGTCACTCCTGGGATTGCTTCTTGGAGGAAGAGGATTGAGCACGGGGAGGGAAGGAAAAAGGATTACAGTTTTATCTATAGGGGATTATTATTATTATT
>JAQZBX010065616.1:0-16267 GCA_029593785.1 Cabassous unicinctus | reverse complement strand
GTCCTCCACAGCCTTGGGGAGTCAGCTGTGACCCCACGTGGCAGACAAGAAGCTCCCCAGAGAGTAGACACAGCCCGAAAGTGGAGTGCCTGGGCTAGAACCCCAACGAGGGGGAGCGAGGGGACAGAGCGCAGCCCCCACCCCAGCCTACACTCCCTGTGCACCAGGCCAGCCCACAAAGCCAGCCAGGGTAGGGATGTGGCACGGCCCTCCCTGCCTCTCATGCCCACGGCAGCCCTGGCCGGCCTCGATGGACCCTAGAGCCCTGACTGCGAGCTCTGCTCCCGGCACCCTGACCTCTTGAAGAAGCCCCCCATGCACCCCTAGCTGGAAGCAGAGTAAGACTCAGAAGCAGCTTGTGCTGCTGTTGGCAGTTCAGGAGGCCTGGGAGGGGGCAGGGCCTGGGAAGGGGCCAGAGGGCAGCACCATCTCGGGGTGCTTCGGCTCCCTTGGCCTTGAGGACTGGGTTACCTTCCCCAGGCCCAGTTGTGCTCAGGGGAGAGACAGGAGCTCCAGGCCAGGGGAGTGGCAGGTGCAAAGGCCCTGGGGCGGCCTGGGAGTGTGTTCCAGCTCAAGCAAGGAGGCCCAAGGGCTGGTGCAGAGGAGGGAGGGTGGAAGGGAAGCCCTGAGACTGGCCGCAGCCCTGGACTGCACTCACTGCTTCCTGGAATCTTCCATGGGCAAATTAGGATGCAGAGGAATTCGAGCCGCTGGCCTCGCCCTGCACCCTCTCCCCCTGGGCTGTTCTGTCAGGGGCAGGTCATCTAGGGTGGGGGAGGGGGAGGGAGGGGTGCTAGGTACAGGCCTTCACCCCGACATGCCACTGCTCACAACCAGGGCACCCATGCACACACACAGCCCCAAGCATGCACACGCATCTGTGCACACGCACCTGTGCACACACAGCATTTCTCATGCTCACAGCTCTCTGCATGCACACACCTTCCTCCAGGCACGCCCATGCATATACTCACACACATGTTCACAAGCACACTCGCCTTCACTGCCAACCCCGTGGGTGTGCAAATGTGAATGCAATCATATTTAACTCGAATCGAGCACTTGCGGGACACTGGCATGGCTCCAGTCTTGGGACCCAGTGGTTCATGCATCTTAGGAGGAGCATTGCTCCTGCGCGCATCAGGAAACTGAGGCACAGAATGCTTCAGAACACGCAAAGCTGCAAAGCTGAGTCCTGGTGCAGCCGGCTCTGCTCGTGGGTGTTTGCGTGTGGATCTCCAGGCGATGGAGCTGCAGGAGCTGCAGGAGCTGCAGGAGCTGCAAGATGCGATTGGCTTCAAGGCCCTCTCCTCCCCAGGCGCTCCACCCCCTGCCCCACCCCTGAGCCCGGGAGGCCTGTCCATGGCAGGAGCCCAGGGCAAGGCAGCCTGCGGGAGGCGTGCCCCTGGAGGGGGCACGGAGGGGTGCTCCCTGGGGAACAGCCTTTCCCCTGGAGCACCCGGCCCTAGAGGCCCCTCTGCAAGGGGAGGCAGCTGCCAGGTGGCACCTGGCCAGGGTCCCTGGGGGCCGACGGCTGGGCCTGGGGCCCCTGGGGGAGGCAGGAGTGCCCCAGCTGGGGGCAAAGGGGTCGTGAGCACCTGCGCACTCAGGGGGCTGGGGGCCCTGGACTCCGCCGATCCATCATGGGGCAGGCAGAGCCCGGAGCTGAGGGCAGGTGGGTGGAGCGGAGCCACGAGGAGCTGCTCACGGCCCCGCACGGCCTCACTCAGGCTCGCGTGGCCTCTTACAGCCTGGCAGTTCCTGGCACCGTGAGGAGGCCCGAGCGGCCGGAGCCAGCCAAGCCCGGGGGTGGCAGCAGGAGGGCAGGGCCCAGAGGGAGGCCTGGCTTTGGGGAGGAGCTGGACGGCTCTGCGCAGACCTGCGCGCTCACCACAGCCTCGGAGGCCTGGTGGGCAGATGCCCGGGTGTGAGCAAGGGCAGGTCAGAGGCTGTCGCCGGGAGCGAGAGGACGGTGCTGACCAAGAGTGACCCGGCTGGCCTGGCGGGGACACGCCCCGTGCTTGAGGCGATGGCTGAAGAGAGTGATGCCCGCGTCCTCGCCCCGGCACTGGCGAAGGTGACCTTGCCTGGAAATAGGGTCTTTGAGACGGAGTCGGCAACATTGAGGGGGTTTGGACACAGACACAGAGGAGACGGCGGCGTGACCAGGGCTGCAGCCGCAGGCCGAGGCCGCCGGGGCCCCCAGGAGCCGAAAGAGGCTGGGCCCCCCAGGCCCCAGGGCCAGTGCAGCCCTGGCCCCAGCGCTGCCTCCAGTCAGGGTGCGCACGAGTCCCCGCGGCTTTAGGGCCCAGCTTTGCGGCGCTTTGTGATGGCGTCTTCGGGACCCTGAGGCCTCTGTCTTCGCGCTGGGGTGGGTGGGTGGGCTTGGGCGCTGTGCACACTGACACCAGGCTCTCGGCCGGGGGCAGCGCCACATGGAAGGCCGCTGTGTCCGTGGCACCTGCAGCTCCCCCTGGCCCGCCAGCGTCAGGAGGGAGCCGGGGGCAGTGTCCTGGGGGGTTTCGTGGGGCCTGAAACGCAGCAGGGCGAGTTTCTCCTTGAAAAACCCAGGCCATTAGCGACGGGGAGCAGGTGAAGGCCAGCCGGAGGCTTTGGGGGTCCTGGCAGAGGGGAAAGAGGGCCCCGTGGGGCCGAGGCTCTGCTGGGGCGGGCAGCTGCTGGGAGGGGCCCCAGATTCCCACCTCCACGGAGTCCAGGCCCCCCAGGCGGTCTTGGGCGCAGTGGGCTCTGAGTAGGAGCTCGCCAGCCACCAGAGGGGGGATGTTAGGGCCCCCCATTCCCCCTCACGAGGAAGCTTCAGCACCCCGGGGTTCCTGGGTGGCAGGAGGGGCTGAGGGGACTTTTTGCCAGCCTCAAAGTCTAGGAGCCTGGAGCGGAATTGAGTGGATTTTAAGAAAATAAGGAAAGGCTGCCGCTGGTGTGTTGAGGCGCTGGCGTGCGCTTGGAGAGGAAGGAGCCGCCTCCGTGGCCGCTCCAGCTGGGCCTAGGGGCCTGGAACTGGGGCACTGACGGGGCCAGAAGCCACACCCGGCTGGTCCAGGCTCTCCCCACGCATCCCTGGGCCCACGTGTGGGCAGGGGACTTCCCCACTTGGTCCTTTTGGGGCATTTCGAGGATATTTGAAGCTCATTAAGGATGACAAGTACTTGGAGTTATTGGTTTAAAAAAAAAAAAAAAAAAAAAATTAATACCCAGAGGAGAAAACCGTGGCTCGGAAACAAAGGTTTAGGAAACGCACTTCCTCCTGGGAACGCACAGCCTTTGCCAGAGCCCACCCGGCTTGGGTGTTTCCAGCGCCGAGACCCTCCCCGAGGACTGCGCGAGCAGAGAGGGACGAAGGACGCTGCACCAGAAGACCCTGCCCCAACGTCCTGCCCGCCGGGGTCACACCTGGCCGTCCACAAGGCGCAGGGTCGTGGTTCTGGGGCTTTGCCAAGCAGGCTATGCCATCCCGGCGCCTCCAGGCACCCGATCCGCCCCAAGCAGGGAGGGGGCGCCCCCCTGCCCCGCCGCCCGCCGCACCCACCAGCATCTCACTGTTCAGAGCCGGTCGCGCGGGCCCCGAGCACCAAGCCCAGAAACCGGGGTTTTGGAGGCGTGCGTGCGCCCAGATCGGGGTTCTCTCCGGAAGGAAGACGACAAGCCGGCCCTGGGTGGTCGCGAGCAGCACCCGCCCCGCGCCCTTCTTCCCGTGGCCCCTGAGGTGGGCCTGCGCCTCCCGTCCTCGGGGCCCGTCCGGCCCTTCCCGGTCACAATGCCAACAGCGCCACGGCAGCGTCTTCGGCTGCGTCGCCCCAGCACGAGCTCCAGGAGGGCAGGGCCCGCCCGCTGTGCTCGCCGCCACGTCCAGCGCGTGGCCGTGTCGGCTCCCGGTCAGCGCCCCGTGACGAGCGGACGCGGGGGCCCGAGCGGCCACCGCAGCAGGGGAGGCGGGGGAGCAGGGCGCCCAATCAGGAGCTTCCAAAATGTGGCACGAACGTGAGCTTCCTTTTTTTTCCCGGTGGTTGACGTAAGAGGGAGAGGAAGGATGGGGCTGGGGCTCCGCCGCCCGCCCCGCGCCTGGCGTTCTTGGCTGGGTCTGTCCCTGACAGAAGGGAAGCGTGTTCGTCGGGGGTGGGGGCCTTTGCGTGTGCGTGTGCGTGTGCGAGTGTGTTTAAGACACCAAAAAAAAAAGAGAGAGCATCTCGCCTGGGCTCGTCCCCGCCAGCTCCCCTCTGAGCTGGCACCGCCGGGCCTCGGAGGACCGAGGGGAGGGCGAGGTGCGGGGGCTGCCCGTGGAAGCAGGAAAATGGACGCGTGCCACCGACGAGGGCTGGGCTGGGCTCCCTGCCCAGGCTGCCCAGGCCAGAAACCCACAAACAAAACCCACAGCGAATCGCTGGCAGCCCACCTCGGAGCGGCGGCAGCTGGACCGGCGGAGGTGCCAAGGAGGACCCGCTGGCGGCAGGCGCCGAGGCGGCCCAGGTACCACCAGAGCGGCCCCTGGGGTGCGGGCTCCCTGCCCACATCGGGGTGCGGGGAGGCTGGTGTGGGCGATGGGCCGGTGGCTGGGGGTGCGTGTCCGGGGAGGGCTCAGAGCCCCCAACCTCCTGGTGTGCTCGGGCACTGCCCAGGGTGCGAGGAGGCCCCGGTGCCAGCCTGCCGGTCTAGTGAGCCCTCCGGGAGCTCCGGGGAACCGACTCTGAGGGTGGCGTGAGCCGGGCGCTGGGCGGCGCGGGGCGGGTGCTGTGGGGAGAGCGGGGACAGCAGCCGTGTCCACGCCAGCCCCACACATGCCACCTCTGCTCGCCTCCGGGGAAACCGCTGGCGCCCGGGAGCCAGGTCCTCTTTGCCCGTTTTGGGGAAGGTCCCCTAATTGTCCTTGACTGTCTGCCTGCTTCCTCTCACAGCGATCTGGGGGCTCAGGTGTGGGATGGGGGGTGGCTGGAGGGCCGGATCCCAAAAGAAGCGCCCCCACGCCCCCTCCTCCCAGCCGACTGGGCGCTGCTCCCTCCGGGCAGAAGGCGGGAGTGCAGCCAGAGCAGGGGAGAGGGTGGAGGGGCCGAGCCCCAGGGCCCCGGCCGCTGGGGGCAGCCAAAGTGGAGGCGGGGGTTTCACACTCGCTGGGGGGCAGCGAGGGGCAGGCTGTGGGTGCCCCCTTGGCAAGACCCCCGACCGGGGCTGGCCTCACGCCCTCTCTCGGGCCCGCCACCTCCAAGTGCCTCGGCGGGGGCTGCACTGATGGGGGCTGTGCCGGGCCCCGGGGCGCTCCCCTGGCTGGGAAGGGTGGGGGACGCCTCGGGGCCACGGGCTGGTCTGTCCCCAAATGAAGCTGCTGCACGGGGGGCAACTGGGGAGCACAGTCCCAGCTTGCCAGCCCCAGAGCACTCGTGACAGCGCGTCTGAGCGGGGCAGGGGGGCCAGGGGACACGGGCGCCTCGAGTCACCAGGGGAGACTGACCCAGAGGCCGGGAGCCTCGGACCCCTCTGGAGCCTGCCGCGGGGCTCGGACCCTCTTGCAGAGGCGCAGCTCAAGGGGCCCCTGTGAGGGGAGGGAGGGGGTCTCCCGGCGATCCACCCCCTCCAGTGGACCTTCCTCCTCCTGCGGAGCCTACAGCTGGGGGTACCACTGCTGCCGCAGCCCCCAACTCGGGCCTGACCCTGCAACTGGTAGCATCCCTTCCCTGTGGGGGGGTCAGCCCAGGGGGTGCACCCGTTGGGCACCCAGATACCGCGAGACGAATGGGGCCACGGGGCCACATTCATTGCTCCCGGGGACGCTGCGGGGGTGCCCCAGCGGGGCGGGTCCCAGCTTTGGGGTCGCAGCTGGACCAGATGCCCCTAGGAGGGCTGCTTGCAGAGGGGCCGGCACTGCCCGGGTTCCCAGGGGTGGGAGCTGGACCAGTCAGGTGGGAGTCTGGGCTGTGCAGCCAGATGAGGACAATGACCTGAGGCCCCAGGCCAGGCTGGGCGGTACAGTGGGTGGACGGCCCAGCCCAGGGGTGCATTTCCAGGGTCCTGCTCCTGCGCCCCCAACATGCGGCTGCCCCTGGAGCAACATGCTGGCGAGCTGTGCTGGCTGGGGCCTCTGGGGCTCCGTTCCCAGCCTCCTGCCTGGGGACGTAGTGGCGGTGTTGGCGCCCTGTGGGGAGTCCAGGCGTCCAGGTGCCCGGGGGCTGGCTGCCCACGGCCCCCGCGGGGGTGCAGGGCCCCTGTCCACACCCGCCGAGGGTCCTGGCAGGCCTGGGGAGCTCTGCCCTCCCCTCTGGCCCCTGGCAGGCCCCTGTGCGCTGGCTGCCTCGGTGCCCGTCCTCTGCAGACCCCAAGCTAGTGGGGTTGGCTCTGCTGCTGCCAGGGGTGGGTCTGGGTGGAGAAGGAGGCAGGCCTAGATGTGGGTGCCCCCGGCCCTGCGCCCAGCGCCCCCGCCGTCCCCAGCTCCCTGGGAGACGAGGCCAGATGTCCCCATGGTGCCTCGTTCCTCATGAAACACTCATGGTGCTGTCGGCTGTCTGACACCGGCGCCTCCTGCGGCTTCCCACGCCGCCGCAGCCCGGCCTGGGCACCTGCCTCCCCACGTCCTGCCAGCCCCGAGCCCTCACAGCCCTCACCCCTGCTCGGCCAAGACCCAGGCACATGCCAACGTGGTCTCCCACACCGGGGGGCTGGGCATCAGCGCCTCTGAGGGGCTGCGGGCCCCGCCCTGCTCCGGGAGGGGGTGCTGCACCCAGCTGGGGACAAGCCCAGGACGGGGGCGCCTGACGGCTCCCGGCTCCCCCACTGCTGTGCATCGAGCCCCTGCAGCCAGCGACGGCCCTGAGGCCAGTACGGCCAGAGCTCGTCCACGGCCACCGGCCACCTCTGCACATGCACTCGTCCCCCCGCTCCCTCACCCCCTCCCTCCCTCAGCCATCTTGCACCCTCTTTCCCGGGGGGCATGGAGTCTCTGTCAGCCCTGCTGCCAGGGCCCTGCCTCGACGTCTTGTCTGAGGCTTTGTCCTAGTGACCACAGCGCTAAGTCCAGACAGGCTGAGGGGGCAGCGTGCCCCGCCTCCTGCCCACGCTGCGGCACCCGAGGCACAGGGTCCTGCCCCAGGCCGGCGCCATGGCCCGTGGGTTCTGTGAGCCAGGAGGAGCAGCTGCTGGGCTGTGGGGTGAGCTGTGTCTCCCCAGGTCCTACTCCCGTCTCGTGACTGTGGCTCTGTTTGGAAATGGGGTCTTTGAAGATGTGACGAGCTAAGACGAGGCCAGACTTGTCAGGGTGGGCCTGACCGAATCCAACGTGACGGCGTCCCCAGGAGAAGGGGAGACAGCCATGGAGATGGAGGCAGAGCTGGCCCGTGGCCCGTCTGCTTGGACCCGGCCGGCTCCCGACCAACGAGACAGGGATGGCGGTGGGGCCCGCCCTCGAGGGTTGCTGGGAGCCTTGAGGTGCCGCTACCTCGCTGTCGCCATATGCGTGGCAGAGACGGGCTCCGAGAGGCCACTGGCTTCCCCTCGAGCAGCACGAGGACAGGAGCTGCCCAGGTGTGTCTGGCCAGTGACCTGCACGCCACCCCAGAGCTGTGGTCCCTCCCCCAAGGAACAGGCCGCCAAGCGCCGGGCTTCCTGGGCCGAGGGCGCCTGGCACTGGCAGAGTGGGGTGCTGGAGGGGTAGGGCCCAGGCCCCGTGCCGGCGCTGCAGTAAGCTATGCCTGTCGTGTGGGGACGAAACGTGTCCTGCAGAACAAATGGTGTTAATTGCAGCCTGCTCAGAGGCCGGGTATTAGCGGAGCGCCAGAGGGCGGGCGCAGCAGCTGCGCTGCAAGTAACGCAGCGTAGCGAGTGAGCCGGCCCTGCGCCCTGTCACGGACAGAGCCCACGCAGGCCGGGGCGCCCCAGCTCCGGCTCAGGGGGGCTTTGCACCTCCAGGAGGCGGAGGTCGCCGGGCAGGGATGAGCGCAGCTTCGCTGGCCCCCGGCCCCTGCCCAGGCTCCCTGCCCCGAGTGGCCCGCGCCCACCGCCCGGCCACCCAGACCCCTCTCCAGGGCCCGCCTGGAGATGTGGCCGCCCACCCGGCTTTCCTCCTCAGGGAACCGGGGACACCACAGAACGGAGCCGGGAAAGCTGGGCATCCGGGCTGCCCCCGCCTGACCCGCAGTGGCCCCTGCAGCTCTCAGCGCCCCCTCCCTCTGGCAGCCCCGACCCCCAGCAATGCGCTTCCAGGACCTCCCCTGCTCCTTGCTCACCCAAGCTTCCTGCTCCAGGCCTCTCTTGGAGACACCCCCACCCCCACCGGGCCCAATTAATCTGACGCCTGTCGTATTGATTACGCTCTATCGGCGCTCAGAGCTTTAGATCCTATCGATTGGCAGTGACGTCGGCTCCGAGTCGCACCGTTTCTCCCGGGCGATCCCTCTCCTTTCAGCCGCTTTCCATCCGTCCAGCTGACAAGTGGCCGCCCTAGGTGTTAGGAGAAAGCCGCAAATTGCACAGTACATCTTAATGGGCGATTCCAGTAACGCCGTCTCGTCTGATGAATATTTAACAAAATCTATCCGTCTACGTCGCCATCCAGCCGCTGCAGGGCTCCCGTGCTCTCGCTTGCTCTTTCGACCCTTCTCACTTGGGGATCTGGACTGTGCGCCCTGGGTGGACAGAAAGAGGGCTGCTGGGAGGGCAGAGGGCGGGAGCGCTGCCGGCTCAGGGTCTGCCCATGCTCCCCAGTTCCCGTCATGCTTCGACTGCAGGCTTCCTGCTCCTCTTCCCCCTCTGTAGGGAGGGGGCCACTCTGGAATTGAACGTCTTCTTGTTCCTGGAACCCAACCCCTCCTTCTACTGAGGTCAGCGCTGGGCAGCCAGAGGCCTTTGACAAATACTCAGATTTTAGATGCTGGAGCAATGGACAAAGGGATGGAGAAATTAATTCACCGACTCGCAGGACTTTAGATGAGGAAGGGTCCTTGAGAGAGCATCTAGCCCAATGTCTGTCCTATTGCACAGATGGGAAAACCGAGGTCAGAAGAGAGAAAATGACTGGGCCCGAGTCACAGCCCCAGGCCTAGAACCCACATGCTCCGTCCTCCTACGACCCCCGCTTCCTTCGAAGCCCAGACGCACACATCTTCTTCCTGGTGGGAAGAAGCTTCCAGGCTCTGGGTGATGCTGAGCCTCTGGGTGACCCTGCCCTGCCTGTCTACCTGGCAAGGGTACCAGTACCAGGCTGCACCCAAAGGCTGTCAGGCCAGGTGGCCTGCGAATCCCTTGAGAGTCCCTATGCCTGCTTCCAGGCTTCTGCACACTTCCTGGGAGGGTTGCTAAAACCCTTCTTCTCAGCCATCCAGATAACTGAAAACACACTGCTTGGGAGTCTGATCTCTCTAGTCTAAACCCCTCAGGCTGTGGCTCTGCCTCCAGCAAGGTCTCCATACTTGCTAGGATGAGCCACTTCTTTGGCCTTCATCCCCTCACTGAAAGGCTTGGCCTTGTGGGATGGAGGAAGCAAAGCATAGGACTGTGAACCGGGCTTTGGTGTCAGAAAGACTGGGGTCCAAGTTCAGGATCTGCCACTTACTACCTCGGAACCCAAGACCCCGGTTTTTCATCTGTAGATTGCTCAAAATAATAGTACCTGCCCCAGAGGGTTGTGGGGATTCAACATGATAGTGTGTTCAAACTATTTAGCACAGTGTCTGGTTCAGAGCTAGTGCTCAGGAAATGGAAGAGGTCATGGTGGTGAGGAGGACGGTACAGTGATGATGGAGGTGATGGTGGTGATGGTGAAAATGATGGAGGTGATGGTGATGGAGGTGATGGTGATGGTGGTGATGGTGAAGATGATGATGATGGTGATGATGGTGATGGTGGTGAAGGTGATGGTGAAGATGATGATGATGGTGAAGGTGATGGTGAAGATGATGATGATGGTGATGATGGTGATGATGGTGATGGTGATGGTGATGGTGACGGTGAAGATGATGGTGATGATGATGGTTATGGTGGTGATGGTGGTGACGATGATATCTACAGTATGAGCAGACCTTGGGTCCATGTGCAAATCCTCCCAGGGCCCCCATACTGCTGAACACACATTTCAGGCAGGATCCCCCGTCTCTTCTATGGCTACAAAATAATGTATCTGGGGGGACAGAGGCTGCCTAATGAATCCATTTGCCAACTTCTCACTGATCAGGTCTTCAAGCCGAACTCTGGGCTGGGTACCACGTGAGCTGCCGAGGTGCAGCTCAGAAACTGTCCGGTAGGAGCTTAGACACAAGCTGGAAAGACTGTAAATATCAAATCCCCACAATTGACAAGAAGCAAAGAGACACCAAAAAGCACCGCAAAAGTGGCCTGAGGAGTGAGGGGAAGACAGAGAGGCCTGGGCTGGGGGCTAGTTAGCCGAGAGGATCTGAGGAGGACGGCGTCAGGAAAGGGCCCCTTGATGCGGAGAAGCAAGGCTGTCAGGGGAAAGGGCCGAGACGCTGACGCGCACGGCAGGCACAGGCCAGGAGGACGGGGGGGTCTGCAGGGCCAGGGCGGACCGGCGGGCAGCCTGAGAACGAAGCCCTTAGGAGAGCCGTCTTGGGCTTGCCCGAGCCTGCCTGCTTCCAGCTGCCCACTTCCCGTCCCAGTTGCCCCACGGCCCCTGCCGAGAACCCACTGTTCCAACTCCCACCTTGCAGAGAAACTGTGCTCTGAAATGCAACCTATGAGCATCTGCTCCAGGCCAAGGAGGGCGGGAGGCGAGTCCCCACGTGGCTCTCAGAACCCACGGGCCCAGACCATGGCCAGCCCGGGACCGACCACCCTGCTCGGAATGGCCTCGCTCACAGGGTGCGGGGAGCTTTGCGTGCGACGTGGGAAAGGAGACGGGGAGGCTGCTCTGGGCCTCCCTCCCCCTCACCTGGGGACAGGGTGTGGACTGACCTGCCCCCCCGCCGGGGTGGCTGGCGGTCACTGCTGGGTCACATCTGGCAGGGCGCGCGCGAGTGGCTCCAGATGCACCGGGGGGCCGCGCTTGAATTTCAATTTCAGCGTCTTAATCATTTTCAGCATCCTCTTGGCGCCGCGGAACGCAGCCTGCTCGTTTGAATGCATAATTAGCCCGAGCATTCTACCTCGCTAATTTCCAGGCAGGGGAAGAGAGTGGAGGGGGCTTAGGAATTTGCATATTAATTTAGCCGAGAGAGAGAAAAATTGTTCACCACTTCCTTCTCGCAGTTGCTCACAGAGGACTTAACTCTTTCCTTCTTGCTGCCTGGAGCTGCGGGAGAGGACGCGCGTGGGGGCAGGGGGCAGTCCCTGCACACACGGGGGCCGCGCGGGGCTGCCTCGGGGCCAGACGATGCAGAGACCCCCCCAAGCCGCCTTTCCGCTGACACTTACCGGTGGTTTTGGGGGACGGGAGACACCTGGCTCCTCTGCAGCCACCGGCCTCCTCATCACACACCCCACCCAGTCCCAGGCCAGCACGAGGCAAGCAGGATGCAGAGCCGGGGTGGGCCTCGCGGGTGGGGCCTGGGGGTGCAGCGGGAACCCACGGCAGAGGAGCCCCAGAGCGGGGGGCTACGCAGAGGAAGGAGGGGCGAGCCAGCCAGGGGCACGGACCACCCACCCGACGTGCCAGGCCCTCCGAGGCGAGTCATTCGGGACCCTGAGGCTCCTCTGCCCTCGTCCGTGGATGCCTGGCTGGAAGGGGCAGGCCGAGGGCAGCAGCCAGGAGAGAAAACCTGGGCCCTGACGCTGCAGAGAGGCCCCGAAACCCAACACAGCCCCAGCCTGCCAGCTGCCACCAGGCCCCCTTGACCCCCAGTGCACGGGGTGCCCAAAAACCCACACGCCAGTCAAAGCCGGCCTCAGCCAGGCTGCGGCCTGCACACCGGGTGACCCGTGGGTGGATGGGAGACCGTCTGTGACGTGTCCGAGCCGAGGCGGAAGCAGGAGCGCAAGCAGCAGCGAACCCCACTGAGCAGCCCCAACGAGCCCACCTGCCACCAACGCCACGCACGGCGCCGCCACCACCTTAAAGTCTTGCCTGACTCTGGCCGGGCACCTGGTCCAGCTCCCACCTGGCAGGGAGTACGGGGCCAGAGGAAGCTGCCAGCGCCGCGGGATGCGGCTGGCAATGCCCACTGTGGGACAAACGCCGGGGTTCTCGGACAGAGAAATCGCGAGCGGAGAGCAGGCGTGGGGGGAGCTGGGAGTGGAGAGCGCCTTCCCAGCGCCGCCGCCACGCCAGAAGCAGGGGACTCTACTTGCTGAGCGTCATCAAAGGCCAGGTCGAGGGCTGACACTTCCAAATGCCTCTATTTCTCTAGTTTGTGCCTCTAGATGCAAGGTCCCCAGACAGCAGGCGCCTGGAACTGCAGGGAGACGCCCAGGCTCCGGGGGGTCTTAGAAAATCCAGGATGGGAGAGGCCTGGGGTCTGCATGTAACAAACACCCAGGTGACCCAGGTGCCGGCGTCCCTGGAGCAGAGGAGCCTCCTCGTCAAGGCCCTGGGGCTCGTGCTGTGGGGGGTGGGGGATGCAGGGCTGGGGAGCCAGAGGCCGGGGCCTGGGGTGGCACCGAGGGAAGAGGGGTGGGCCGCGAGTGAGAGCGTGCCCAGCAGTGCAAAGGCCCCGCACCATAATGGGCAGCTTCGGGTGTGAGGAGGGTATGGCAGGGCTGGGGGTCCTCTTGGACAGTGGCCTCGGTAACGCTGCCAGCGCCGACAAACCCCATCGCTTCTCCTAGAGGGATTTCAGCAGGAAATCCCAACCTCCCAGCCGGCTCTCAGCGTTCCCATGGAATGACCTTCTGCAGGGGTGGGGGCACTGAGGGAGAGCCCCCATGCTCTAGACGCCACTCCACAGAGGGGCCACATTCTGAGGCCACCGAGGTGGGCGCCCACCAGGTGGGAGAGGCGGAGGCGCAGAGGGGCTGTCCCTGGCCTGGGGCACGCAGCCCACGCAGCTGCCTGCCCACTGGCAGGACCTCCACACTGAGTGCACCGCTGCCGCCGCTCCTGGTGGCGAGGGGGAGGAAGCCCCAGGCCATGGCCACCACTCCTTTCTCCCTCTGCCCGCCAGGGCCCTCCTGCCCCAGGACGGGCACAAGAGTAGGGCCTGCAGGGCACCTGAGGTCACAGGGCGGGGGCTGGGTGCTCCTCCTGCCGGGCACTGGCCCTGGGGGCACAAACACCTGCTGAGGATGCCCAGGACCAGCAAACCTAAGGTGGCTCTCAGGGGCCCCGCCTGATCGTGGGGACCCCCAGACCACTGTGCACCGAGTCTGGGAGCCATCGGGGATAGGGCAGGGCCGGGTCCAGCCTAGTGGGGGGAAACAATGGGGGGCACGGTGCAGCGGGGAGGGCTCACTGCCGGAGAAGACGCCTGAGCGGGCGGGCAGGGGTCAGGCTGGCCAGTCACCCCGAAGGACCCCCCGCGGGCGGGGGTGGCTGAGGGCCCAGCGTGGCTCTGGGAGGGGCGGGCACACCTTGTGCCAGCGGCCCCACAGCCCATGTGGCTCTGTGGGCGTGGTGGGCTGGCTGTGCCCTCATCTGCACACCGGCTTCATTTTCACTGACAGGCAGGGGCCTGAGAACCGAGGGCCCCACCGCAGCCCAGCAGGAGCCCCGCTCCCAGCCCGGGAAACGGGCTCCTCTGCGCAGCTGGGGGTCCTGCCTGCCCCCATTGCTCTGGGCTGGGCTAAGCTGAGCAGGTGCAGAACTGACATGCAGTACAGGTGGCCTGGGGACAGACACAGAGAGGCAGACATGGAGCAGGAGACGGAGCGGAGCTGGAGGAAAGGAGATAGAGGAAGAGGCTGGGCAGAAAACAAAGCCAAGGAGATGCCGGCACCCAGAGACCCCTGGCCGGAGGCTGCCTGCCGTCAAGGGCCGTGCTCGAGCCTCTCACAGGCACTGGGTGGGCAGCGCCCCCGCCCCACTGACGGACAGGTAACATGCCCAGGTCCAGTCGGGCCCTGGCGCCGGCGGCCTGGTGGAGCCTGGAGCCCACGACCCCCTTGCTGGGTCCTCTGGGAGGAGCCCGTGGACTCGCTGAGCACAGGCGGGGAGGGCCACGGCGCGTCCAGGCCCTCGGGCGCTGAGGCTCCTGGTGTTTCTCGCCCTCGCTCGCTCTCTGGACTCCCCAGACGTCCTGCCTTTTCGGGTTGCTGGGGGTCTTCAGGGGAGCCGTGGGTGGAAGTGAGCGCACGTGTGGGGTCCAGGGCTGCCAGATGCCGAGGGTCTGCCCAGGAGACAGTGACGGGCCTGCCGGGCAGGGTCCATTCTCACCGCCCCGAGGCCCTCCCTCTGCGGCGCGGCTGTCAGGCCTCGGGGATTCTGCGCGGGCAGCTGGAGATTGGGCCAGGCAGGCACCCCCAGAGCCCCCATGGGGGGTCCAGAGCCTGGCTGGGACCCCCAGACCCCAGGCCTTGGGCTGGAGCCCTTGGCTGCTCGGAGCCTGGGGTCCCCCAGGTGCCTCGCGCACCCGCTGGGGCTGTTGGAAGGTGGGTCCGAGGGGTGCTCCCCGCAGCCCCCCGGCCCCCCAGGCTGCCGCAGGCAAGGCCCGCCCCGGCACGCTGAGGGTTAAGCGATTCTCGCTTTGTCTCCGGATCGGAGCACATAATGGGCTCCTCGTTTGCATACTGCAGCGTGCGCTCAATTAAAATGAACTTTTAATTTCTTCTAAGTAAATTACTTCTTTGCTGGTACGTGAGGCGCACAAATGCCGGAATAATGGGGGCGCCTTAATGAGCTGGGGGTGGGGCGGAGGGGGCCGCTGGGAGTAACCCCAGAGACCCGTGCCCACACGCTGCCCGCACCCACGCGGTCCGCCCGGCCCCGCGCAGGCCAGGGCCAGCCCCGCAGCGCACAGTCCCCCTTGCCGCGCTGACACGCCGCGTGCCTTGCAGACCCCCAGGGCAGCCACACGGACATGGAGGCGTGGACACGCTCTCCAGGCTCCGGCCTGCCTCGCTTTTCGTCTTGTGCTGAGTTTCCCAGTTTAAAGGGATCGGGACAAACCAGAGCCCAGGAAGGGCTGGGGGAAGCACGGGGGCGGCAGCGAGGGTCAGAGGGCAGTGCCCCCGCCGGGCCTCGTGCCCAGACCTGAGGGCGCTGCTCGGGCCTGCCAGGGGCTGGGAGAGGATGTGCTGGACCCCTCCCCTCCCCTCCAGTCCAGAGTCCCCTCCCAAAGTTCTGCCCTGTCCAGGGCAGGCAGCACGGGCTTTCGGCCCTGGGTGCCCAGTGACTCCAGGCCCCACCCACCCTGCACCCGGTGGGTGCTGAGCAGATGCCCCTTGCTGTCCTCGGCCCTTGCTGCCCCCTTCTGCCCCCTGGGCTGCCTCTCAGCCCTGGGCACCCCTGCCTCTGGGCTTCCCAGGGCCCCCAGGCCGTGCCAGCCATGCTCAGAGTGGGCGGAGGCCAGCCTGGGGCTCCCCCTGCGAGACCCTGGGACTGGGCATGTAGGAATCGGCTTCCTGCCCAAGGCCGGGCAGCTGGACACAGCCTCACTCTGAGCCGGGCCCCCTGCCCTGGGTCTAGGGGAGACCCAGCCCTACCCCCATCTCATGGGAAGGGGCTGGAGGGAGCCTGGTATGGGCCCTGAGAGCCGTACAGGCCTGCGGCCTCGCCAGGTGCCCCTTTCCGAGGACAGCATCGGCCGGCAGCCTCGGGGCCTCCTGCTGTGCTCAGTGCGTCCTCGCCAGGGGCCCAGGGAGGCCATGGTCAGAGTGGCCGGTGAGCGAGCCCCGGGGCCAAGGGTGGGTGCGGCCTGGCTCTGTCCGGGGCTCCCTCCCCTTGGCTGCCGGGCCCGGGCCCTGCTGAGTTTCTGTAGACATCGGGTCTCCCCTGGGGCAGTTATTTCCTCTTCTCTGCCCCCATCACCTCCTGCCCGTGGCCCCCAGCCTGGGCTCCTGGTGAAGTTTGCATCCCTGACCACGGAGCCGGCACAAAGCCCCTTGGCTCACAGCCGCTGCCCCACCGTGAGGGCCTCACGTGGCCCCAGCCTTGAGTCCACCAGAGCTGAGCCCATTTGCTGCCCACTGGAGGACCCCAGGGGTGGCAGAACTTCCTGCCCCTGCCTGGGGGCCCAGAGGACAGAGCTGAGCAGGCCACAGGAACCTGGCGGACTGTGGATTTTCTAGAACGTTCTCACCTCACAGCAAGCCGAGCCCCTTGTTCAACGGGAGTGAGCTGTGCTGCCCATAGAGGGTCTTCTCCCAGAAGGAGGGCGCTCTCCTGGGCGAAGCCCGCAGCCCTGAGAGGAGGGCCTACCGAGGGGGCTGTGAGGGGGCGCCAGGG
>JAQZBX010065615.1:0-16271 GCA_029593785.1 Cabassous unicinctus | reverse complement strand
AAATAGACTTTAAATGCAAAACTATCATAAGAGACAAAAATGGGCACTATATATTAGTAAAAGGGGTAATCTTTCAAGAAGAGAGAACAATCATAGACATTTATGCACCTAATCGGGGTGCCACAAAATACATGAAGCAAACCCTGGAAAATCTAAGTGGAGAAATTAATGCCTCTACAATTATAGCAGGGGATTTTAACATATCATTATCATCATTAGACAGAACATCTAGACAGAGAATCACTAAAGAAACAAAGGCTCTCAACAATACATTAGAGGACCTGGACTTAACAGATATATACAGAACACTCCACCCAAATACAGCAGGATTTACAATCTTCTCCAGGGCACATGGAACATACTCCAAGATAGACCACAGGCTAGGCCAAAGAACAACTCTCAATGATTTCAGAAAGATTGAGATTATACAAAGTAATTTCTCTGACCACAACGGAATGAAATTGGAAATCACTAAGGGCCAGAGAAACAGGTTAGGCACAAAGATATGAAAGTTAAGCAACACACTCTTAGACAAAGTGTGGGGCAAGGAGGGAAACTCAAAAGAAATCAGCAACTACCTTGAAACTAATGAAAATGACAACACAACATATCAAAACCTAGGGGATGCAGCGAAAGCAGTCTGGAGAGGGAAGTTCATAACCATAAATTCATATATTAAAAAAGAAGAAAGAGCTAAAAGTGAAGACCTAATTGCACACTTGGAGGAATTGGAAAAACAACAACAAACTAAACAAAAAGGAAGTAGAAAGAAGGAAATAACAAAAATTCAAGCAGAACTAAATGAAATAGAGAATAAGAAAGCACTAGAAACAATAAACAAAACGAAAAGGTGGTTCTTCTAGAAGACCCATAAAATTGACAAACCTTTAGCCATACTAACAAAGAAAAAGAGAAAACTTATTCAAATACACAAAATACGGATTGAGCTAGGGGATATCACTACTGACCCCACCGAAATAGAGTATCATAAGAGGATACTTTGAAAAATTACATGCAAACAAGAATGATAATTTAGAGTAAATGGACAAGTTTCTAGAAACTCACAAACAGCCTACATTGATGAAAGAAGAAATTGATGAACTCAACAGTCCCATTACAAGTAAAGAAATAGACTCAGTCATCAAAAACCTCCCAACTAAGAAGAGCCCAGGACCAGATGGCTTCACAGCTTAATTCTACCAAACTTTCTGGAAAGAGCTAACACCAATTCTGCTTAAGCTCTTCCAAAAAATAGAAGTAGAAGGAATATTGCCTAACTCATTCTACAATGCTAACATTACCCTAACACCAAAACCAAACAAAGATACCACAGAAAGGAAAATTACACACCAATTTCTCTAATGAACCTAGATGCTAAAATCCTCAACAAAATACTTGCAAATCGCATTCAACAACATATCAAAAGGATTATACACCATGACCAAGTGGGTTTCATCCCGGGTATGCAAGGATCGTTCATTATAAGAAAATCAATCAATGTAATACACCACATAAAGAGATTGAAAGAAAAAAATCACATGATCATCTCTATAGGTGCAGAAAAAGCATTCGACAAAATACAGCACACTTTCCTGATAAAAATACTACAAAAGAGAGGAATAGAAGGAAACTTTCTTAATATGATAAAGGGTATATATGAAAAACAGAAAGCCAACATGATTTTCAATGGTGAAATCCTAAAAGCCTTCCCTCTGAGATTGGGAACAAGACAAGGATGCCCTCTATCACCACTCATATTTAACATTGTCTTAGAAGTACTTGTCAGAGCACTGAGGCAAGAACAGGACATAAAAGGCATCCAAATTGGAAAGGAAGTAGTGAAAATCTCATTATTTGCAGACAACATGATCTTATACATAGAAAGCCCTGAAAAATCTACAACAAAGCTTCTAGAACTTATAAATGACTTCAGTAATGTTGCAGTCTACAAGATCAATGCTAAAAAATCAGTAGCATTTCTGTACACCAATAACAAGAATTCTGAGGAGGAAATGAAGAAAAAAATACCATTTACAATAGTAACTAAAAGAATCAAATACCTCGGAATAAACTTAACTAAAGATGTAAAGGACTTATATACCGAAAACTACAAAACACTGTTAAAGGAAATCAAAGAAGACTTGAATAAGTGGAAAAATATTCCCTGTACATGGATAGGAAGACTAAACCTCATCAAGATGTCTACCCTACCCAAACAAATCTATAGATTTAATGCATTCCCAATAAAAAACAACACTGCATTTTTTAAGGAATTGGAAAAACTAACCACAAAATATATTTGGAGAGGTAAGAGGCCCCGAATTGCCAAAGACATATTGAAAAAGAAAAATGATGTTGGAGGTATCACATTACCTGACTTTAAAACATACTACAAAGCTACAGTGATCAAAACCGCATGATATTGGCACAAGGATAGACCTACTGACCAATGGAACTGAATTGAGAGTTCTGATATAGATCCTCGTATATACTGTCATCTGATATTCGACAAGGCCACCAAGCCCACTCAATTGGGAGAGAATGGCCTCTTTAACAAATGGTGCTTGGAGAACTGGATATCCATATCCAAAAGAATGAGAGAAAAATACCATCTCACACCTTATATAAAAGTCAATTCCAAATGGATCAAAGATCTAAATATAAGAGCCAAAACCATAAAGACCTTGGAAGATAATGCAGGGAAGCATCTACAGGATATAGTAATAGGAAATGGTTTCATCAACTTCACAGCCAAAGCACGAGCAGCAAGAGAAAAAATAGATGAATGGGATTCCATCAAAATTAAAAACTTCTGCACCTCAAAGGATGTTATTAAGAAAATTAAAAGGCAGCCTATCCAATGGGAGAAAATATTTCGCAATCATATATCTGATAGGACCCTAATATCCTGCATATATAAAGAAATCCTACATCTTGAAAATAAAAAGACAAACAATCCTTTAAAAAATGGGCAAGTGACCTCAAAAGACACTTCTCCAAGGAAGAAATACAAATGGTTAAAAAGCACATGAAAAAATGCTCGACATCGCTAGCTATTAGGGAAATGCAAATCAAAACCACAATGAGATACCATCTTACACCCACCAGAATGGCAGCTATCAAAAAAACAGCATAGTATAAGTGTTGGAGAGGATGTGGAGGAATAGGAACCCTCATCCACTGCTGGTGGGATTGTGGAATTATCCAGCCACTGTGGAGAACAGTTTGGCGATTCCTCTGAAAACTAACAATAGATCTTCCATATGATCCAGCATTTCCACTACTGGGTATATACCCAGAAGAACTGAAAGCAAAGACACAAATAGATATATGCACAGCAATGTTCAGAGCGGCATTGTTCACAATTGCCAAAAGTTGGAATCAGCCACGGTGCCCATCAACAGATAAATGGATAAGCAAAATGTGGCACATACATACAATGGAAAATTACTCAGCTGTTAGAAGGAATAAAATGTTAACTCATGGAATAACATGGATGAATCTTGAAGACCTTATGATGAGTGAAGCAAGCCAGACATTGAAGGAAGAACAGTTTATGACCTCATTGATTTGAATTGAGGTAAGATAACAGTTTCTGAGAACCACTGATTGAAAGATACGCTAACAAGGAAGAAAGACAGAAGGGTAGGCTGTGAGCCATCACCCATATGGACATTATCTATGGTAAATTGAAAGAGTATAGTTACATATTGAAGGATAGGACCGGTGGGTAGAGATTTTACTGGGTTCAGTGGTGCAAGATTGTGGGTAGATTAGAAAGACAGGTAGATTAGAAAGGATTAGACAGGTAGATTAGAAAGGACAGAAAGGACAGGTTAGAATTGGTGCATAGATTAGAAAGGACAGGTTAGAATAACCAGGATATGTAAATATGAATCTTTTCGTCCCATGAGCCGAGACAGGGAAGAGTCATATGCCCCAGGGGGTGGGGAGGAAGAAACAGAAAAGATCAAATGGGGTATGTAATGGTCATGGGAAATATTCTTCATTACCTTACATTAATCGACACAGGACATGGTAAATATCAAAAATTATTAAACTGTACAGTCTAAATTGCAAACTATACTGTAAACCACTGAAAATTTAGTTGCTATATTTTACTATCTGTATAACAGTTATAACAATGATAACATCCATAAAAAAAAAAAGGTTTTAATTTGGGGTGGGGAAGGGGGAGGGAGGTTGGGTATGTTGGAGTCTCTAGTATTCCGTGTGTGACTTTGCTGTGACCTAAAACTTCTTTGAAAATTAAAATGAAATTTGGGAAACACTGCGGAATAAGAGGGGGAACGTTTCACGATACACAGGACATCCAATATTACAGTCATAAAAGGAAAAAAGAATAATTTCTTTTAAAAAAAAGGATTCTTTTTTTGTTTTTTGGTTTTTTTTTCCATTTTTTCAAATGTCCCACTCTGCTAACTGTATTTTATTATCAGTTTAGTTTCCTTTTTTTTTTCTTTTTTCTTCTGAGTCTCCTTTTATTTATCTCTTGCATTTAAATTATCATTATTATTTCTCTTTCCTATTAAGTGTATTTTGTTATTATATTGGCTTCGTATTCAAGGAAGGTTTGGATCACAGAAAGGTTAAAAGGGGGGCTGCAGAGAAACATTGGTGGGGGGTGTCTGGCATGGGGGATCCATGGGAGTAAGTCCATCTGAATATACATGATAGATATATAAAATTGTTCAAATGATCAAGGGATAGGGCATGGTCATGGTGGGAAGACAATTACTCAATTAATGAGGGAATCTGAATTCCCAGTCTGGAGAGCTCTGCTACATTCCCCAAGAGAGCAGCAACAGTCCCCTGAGTGCAGAGGCAGTGTCTGGCAAAAGAGGATGGCCCACTGATGGGTTCTTGTTATTGAGGACTATCCTTATGAGTATTTGCTCTTCTAATTGAAACTTAGCCTACTGTTATTGGGTACCTAAGGGTTACCACCTGAGAGCTTCCTTGTTGCTCAAATGTGGCCTCTCTCTAAGCCAAACTCAACATTTGAATGCATTACCTTCCCCCCAATTTGGGACATGACTCCCGTGGATGAGCCTCCCTGGCAACGAGGGATTAATACTAAGTGCCAACTGGCAACATGATTGGAAAAAGACCTTGAATAAAAGGGGGAAAAGGTAAAGAGAAATGAGTTCATATTGCTAAGAGACTTCAAAGAGAGTCGGGAGGTCATCTTAGAGGTAATACTTATGCATACCTCAGTAGGATCTCATAGAACACCAAAGTGGATTTCACCCCACACTGAGGGACCCCTGAGGGCTCTGGTGACACCCAGGTCCTATACAAATGGGGATAGCGCCAGAGATTGATGCCTAATTATTGGGCTCTTCATTGGCATCTGTGTTCCTGAGAGTGACAGAGCAGGAGTCAAATAAGTCATCCCTGCACATGGTCCATCAGTCCCTTCTACTCAAACCTATATGTGATGCAAGAGTTTTTAGGTGTACTTCCAGAGACTGTATCCTCTGGCCCACCTATGTGCCAGCTGTGGCTGGAATCTCAGTGGAGCTGCAACTCCTACCCTACAGCTCAATGGACTCATCCAAGTAAACTGAAGAGGAGATGATGATGGGCAAGAGCCATCCCAGGGAATGGAGAGGGCCTGCAGCTGAAGGCAAGATAATCCCATCCACTATATCCATGGGATATAAGCCCTCTCTCACTTGGAGGTGGAGTGGACATCACCTTCCAAGTCCCCTCAGGATTGGGGGAGGAGCTGTGGACTAGAGTGGACTTGGTGGTGTTCTGTTGTAGACATATTGTGATTCAGGCAATGGAAGAAATCGTAACAGTGAGGTGGAGCCGGTGGCCACTGGACATTTTTGGGACAGGGAGAGGAGGGGCAGTTGACATACTGGGGCTTTTTTGGGACTTTGGGGGTTGTCCAGAGTGGCGAAGCGGTGATGGATGTAGGCCATTTTCCATCAGAATATACCATGCAGAACTGGGTGGGAGAGATTGTGGTCTGTGATATGAACTGTGGTCTATGCTCGGTGTTAAGGCCCCAGGACGTGTATATCCATTGCGGTTGTTGTACCACACGGATGAGGAATGGTGTTGTGGGATGTTGTTGGAGGTGTGGGTGGTGGGGAGCACGGGGATCCCTGTAATTTCTGAGTAATATTTAGGTAAACTAAGCACCTTTTAATATATATATATATATATATATGTGTGTGTGTGTGTGTGTGTGTGTGTATATATGTATATATATATATATATAAAACAAATAACATTTATGTAAACAAATGCACATATATGCATATGTATTTATATATCATTTTACAAATATTGATATGTATTGTGAAAAATTTTATTTTTACCCACAATAAGAAAAAGTAATGTATTTCAAACAAATTTATGTATATTTCACATTATCAAGACTGTCATTGTTAAGTTCCATAGTGGAAAACAGAGTAAGTGGGGATGGCAGCATCTGTAATTGATATCTTCATATTCTTCCTGTATCCGTAGTGGGTCAGATATTTTTCAAATAGTAAATTCTAAATGCCTTTGCCAAATATTGTGCAAGAGGCAAAAGTCCATAGTGAGTGTACACCAAGAAGTCAGACTCCAGTAAATGGTTAATTCCCCATTATGCATTGTAAACTTTTACAATATTTAGAAAAAAAAATAATATATCAAACTTTGACTGTAAATAAACTTTAATTTTATTATAAATACATATTATTGCATACATCCATAAATATAATAAGTGCCTAGATGATCTTTTAAGAGAAAACATGACCCTCACCCTGCCCAGATAGGTCTTTAATGTCATAGTCCACAACATGAAATATTTCTAAACTGAAATATAAGTAAGTTTAATAATTCAGGAATTACTAAAGTTTATTTTTATTATAAATGGAGTCAATACTACTGTTGAAACTCAATTTTGACTTGATATTAATTATTTCACTAATGATCTTATTAGCTATGTTGTTTGAATAATTACTCAGAACAAGATGACCATGGGAACCACCTAAAATTATGAAAGGAGTACTGAATGTTATATATCCATAACCATTTAAAGGCAATTGCTATCAATATCTTGAAAGATTAGGATGATTTTGAAACAAAACCTTTATAAAATATCAAAGATTTCAGGAATTATCTTCATAAATAACTTCAAATTTCTATGGCTTCAACTGTCTGCCCTACGGCTGAGGTAGGTAGCCAAGATTCACCAAAATAGATAACAAACATTTGGATATTCCCAAAGAAAACCTTGCTTAATCAGTTGTTTTCTTAAACACAATTACATTTTTAATGGTTGTTTTGTTTTTCTTTCTTTAATTTATATTTTTTTAAAGACGATGTCCAAGCAACTGTTAGGTTCTTTAACCTCTTGCTAAATAGCATCTAGTGTATTCTGTCTCCATGGGTTATCTGAGGAAGAATATTGAACCTTGATGTTTTTCTCACATTCACAGAGTGAGCATGTTGCCTTCGAGCAACATTTTAATCTTTTCCACTTGTCTTCTATAGAATAAGGAACCTTCTCAAATGCCGTCAATTAAAATTGAAAGTTTCCTGGAAAATGGCTTCTTTTAGGTCTTTCACTATGATAAGTGTGTAAAAATTTCTCATGTTGTAATTTGTGCTCATATTAACTTTGTCAGTCTGCCCTTGCCTAGGAACTCATAAATCTGATTTGGGGTTTGCCTGTTACAAATTTGATAATGATGAAAGGTAACCTGAAATATCACTTTTACTTGATTAAGTAATAATTATAGCTTTGATTGGGCCACATCACTAGGACGTTGATTCCCTGCTCCTTTGGTGGGTGGAGACTCACAGAAAAAACTATAGGGCAGAGGAGTTAGGAGCAGTTTTTGGGTGATGGAACCCCAAGAAGTAAATACACAGAGAAGCAGATGGGTGAAGGCTCCTATAGAAATAGCAGAGGCCCCAGGAAGAGAGATTAGCAGTTTGCCTGACAGTCTACAGCTGACCTTGTAAAGCGAGCAGAGCAGCTGAGCCTGGAGATAAACGAGCCCTGGGAGAGATATGGGATGTATCCCAGCTTACAGCTGGTATTGGAAGATATTGCTCCATCATGTGGCAACAGACTTTGGAGAGCTTTATATACTCTTGAGAGTGAACAAACACTACTGTATAAAGCTCTCCACTTTTAACCAGGCATGATATGCTACACATAGTTCCTTTTCTAAGGTTCTATATTGAAATTCACTCCCTTTCCATAATTGTGACCAAAACCCAAGGGATACTCAATTAGAATGTTCCCTTTGTCACAAACCCCACCCAAAGCCTATATTGGTCCTGGCAACTCCCAATTCATAGGGTAAGTCATGGTCCACCCCCATCAGTGCTTGAGCATGTGCTAGTGCCCTTTTTATTTTTTCAAAATCAGCCTGCTGGGGGTCCTCCCATTCTCATGCAGGACCTTCCCTGATTAACACATACAAATGTTTTAATGTCTGTGCTAAATGAGGGATGAATGGTTTCCAGTATCCCAACAAGATCTGAAAGGTCATTAGTTGTTTTAGAGTTTGTGGTATGGGAAAACATTTTACTTTATTGATTACAACAGGAGGTATAGCTTTTATTTTAACCAAACAAACAGCACTTGAGAATTTTTTTTTTCCACAGCGCAGCGGGTACCTTGCAGCTTGTCTGGATTGATTACCTGTTCCGTTCCTGGCTTTCAAGATGAAATGCTATTGTCTTTGATGCTTCTTTTAATTCTGAAAGAGAATTCCTGGTTAAAATATCTTAACAACATATTTAACAACATATTATTTAACCTTCCAATCCATGAAAATGGAATGTCCTTCCATTTTTAAGATCTTCTTTGATATCTCCTATTTATGTTTTTTTTTTAACTTCCTGTGAATGAGTTCTAAATATTTGATTATTTAGTTACTATTGTGAATGTTTTTTTTTTTCTTCTTGATTTCTTCATCCAATTGTTTATTGCTAGTGCATAGAAACACTACTGATTTTTGGGTGTTGATATTGTATGCCACCACTTCCTTGAACTAATTCATTTGCTCTATGAGCTTTTTAGATTTTTCAGAATTTTTTTTATATGGGATCAGGTCATCTACAAATAGGGAAAGTTTTACTTCTTCCTTTCCAATTTCAGTTACACTTTATGTCTTTTTCTTCCTCAACTGGAAAGAAATTCCACTACAATATTGAATAACAGAGGTGACTTTGGGCATATCTGTCTTATTAATGGTTTTAGAAAGACATCTTTCAGTCTTTTATCGTTATGTAGGATGTTAGCAGTAGCTTTTTCATATATTGCCTTAATCATATTGAGGAAGTTACTTTCTATTCATCCTTTTCTATGAGATTTTGTCAAGAAAAGTTGCTGGATTTCATCAAATGACTATTCTGTGTCAATTGAGATGATCATTTGTGTGTTTTTTTCCCCCTCATTTGGTTAATGTGTTATGTTACATTGATTTTCTTATATTGAACACTCTTGTATATGTGGGATAAATATCACTAGATCATGGTGTATAATTCTTTTAATATTCTTTTGGATTTGTTGTGCTTGTGTTTTGTTGAGAATTGTTGCATCTGTATTTATAACAGTTATTGGTATGTAATTTTATTTTCTTGTGATATCTTCATCTGGCTTTGGTATGAAAGTGATGCTGGTCTTGTAGAATGAATTAGGGAGTGTTTTTCCCCTTCAATTTTTTAAAAGAGTTTGATGAGGATTTGTGTTAATTCTTCTTGGAATATTTGATAAAATTCCCTAGTGAATATTCTATTTCTTCTTTAGTCAGTATAGGTTTGTTGTTTCTAGGAATTTGTCCATTTCATCTAGGTTAATTTGTTGATATGCTTTTGGTTTATAATATCCTCTTATATTCCTTTTCATTTCAATGATATCAGTGATAATGTCCTCCATTTCAATTCTAACCTTACTTATTTCTTTTTTTCTCTGTCATTCTAGCTAAAGGTTAGTCAATTTTATTGATATTTTCAAAGATCAGACTTTTGGTTTTTTCTTTTCTCACCATTTTTTTTTTTCATGCTCTACTTCATTTATCTCCACTCAGAACTTGGCATTTCCCTCCTTTTACTTATTTGGGGTTTAGTTTGCTCTTCTTTTTCTAGTTATTTCCATTTGGAGGTTGTCACTGATTTGATATCTTTCTTCTTCTTTAATATAAAGAATTAGATCTATAAACTTCCCTTTCATTACTGCCTTGGCTGCATCCCTTAAGTTTTGGTATGTAGTATTTTCATTTTCATTCACCTCAAGATATTTCCTACCTAATTTCCCTTGTGAATTACTCTTTAATCCATTGTTTTTTAAAGAGTATGCTGTTTAGTGTCCACAAATTTGTGAATTTTCTGTTTCTTTCTGTGATTGATTTCTAGCTTCGTTCCATTGTGGTCATGGAAGGTTCATTGTATAATTTCAATGTTTTTTAATTTATTCAGACTTTTTGTGACATAACATATGGACTATCCTGGAGAGTGATCCATATGCATGCAAGAAAAATATATATTCTGTTTTTGGCTGAGGTGTTCTATATATGTCTATTAGTCCTAGGTGGATTCAAATATCAATCATATCTTTTATTTCCTTTTTAATTTTCTATGTAGATGTTTATCCATTATTGAAAGTGGTGTATTAATGTCTCCTACTATCATTGTTGAACTGTCAATTTCTCCTTACAATTTCATCAGCATTTGCTTCATATATTTTAGAGCTATTCTGTTAGGTGCGTGTATACATCAATACAGGTATTAAAAGATCTATTTTAATTATGCTCATGTATTTAAAGAAAAAATAATCATAATAAGGAGAAAAGTAAAAGATATTTCTTTCTTCATTATAAGAACCAAATAAACTCTCCAGAGATGAAAGCCAATTTCTGAAATGAAAATTTATGATAAAAGCATATTCAACAATGTAAAATAATAATAATATAAATGAATTTTCTAAAAATGATAAATAAATTGTGACACTGAATCAAAATCTCCTCCTTCTATATAAAAATACACAAACACACACCCAATTAAATGATAAAAAAATGCTGAAAACTGTGATGAAAATAAAATATTAAAAACATTCATAAGTAATAACAAATTTATATGAAAATGAACAAAGATAAAAATGACAGTTCACTTCTTCTCAGTAATTATGTAAGCATAAAGAAAATTAACATGTTAGAAATGTTTAGAGAAAAAATGCAAACAACAAAACCAATCATGTTATAAATCAATATTCTTAGACAATGGTTAACACCTGTAAAACTGTCTAATCATAGATTAAAAAAAATTCCCAGAGGAAGCTCCCAAGACACCTCAAAGAACATTATCTCATTTTCGCAGATGGACTGCAAAGTTTCACCCTGCACAATACTTAATCCCTGCAGGCCGAGACAGCTAGCTGTTTCCATCTTTCCAGCACTCTTCTCATGAGATAAACTGACACTTGTGACTGAGAATATTTTGCTCTCCATCTGATCATCCAGATATGCTTAGATGAAAAAAGTGAGACTTGGTCCTCCAGTTGAGAATGGAGAGAATTATAGATTCATACCTGATTGTGAGTTATTTATTAACTATGCCATGCCCTCTGGTTTTATTAGGAAACTTGCATGGCTGAATTTAGAGAAAGACTTTGATAAAATGGTCTAAGTATTTCTAATTTAGAACTACTGTTGAGATGTAGAAATACTCTGCCTTTCTGTATATGGTCAGTTACATAAATAACAAAATTTCTACTTCCTGCTTAACAAACTTATTTTTATATAGAAGTAAGAATCACTGCTAATCCACACTTGTCCAAATATCTCCAAGGTCTCTCTCACAGTATTGATGGCATGAAAAGGTTTATTCAAATGTGATCAATTTTTATTCCCTTTACTGAAAATGTAAATGAAGAATCAGATATATGACAACTGTGTGTGACAATCATTTGCTTCTTGAAAGTATCCACAAATAGAATTCTTTTGTCTTTTGGAGTTTCAAGGGATTGTGAGGGCCTGTATATTTTATTAGATAAATATCTCCTAAAAGCATAGAATCTGACATTCTCAATTGCAACTGTGACTGCTATTGAGTAGATTGACATGGTTGCAATGTTGGCAAGACATGAAAAACTATCTTTAGAAAAGCCCACGTAGGCAGAGAAAAGAGTAGGCAAATGCTCACATGTGTCCTGTGTTAGCTGTTTTGGAAGAATTATCCATCAAATCCTCATAGAATTTCCTCAGAGTAGCAACTTAAACTATGTTAGCCATATAGTGTAGAAGGCTGGAGTGAATGAATAATTAATTGTGGGCCACACAGTAAGAAAAAAATAATTGATTTCCTTCTTATAAAATGTGTGGTCAGAGCCTTTGTTATAGTGTTTAAGAAGGAATGAAACAGGAAAGCCAACTATGTGTGCCATCGGAATGAAAGGCTGAAGTGGGCCATGAGGCCAGAACAAAGCCTGTGTAGTATTAAAAGTAGGAAACAGACTATCAAGGCTCCAGGATATTTGTCAAGGAATAATTCAGGAAAGACATTGGTGGTCAGCAAACTGGGACAACTCAGACTGTATCACGTGAGAACAGTATGTGTCTGCTTATTGTCCCATTACAATGTTTTAGTTTACTGCTGTGACCTTGGTCTTCCTCAGTCCATAAAAATACCAGAAAAGAAGGTGAACAATGATGCTTAAGCCCACAAATCTGTGAGCTCTATGCTTTAGATTTTAATGTGTACTGTTGGAAACATAAGATTTTTTGATAAATAACCTTATGGTTTTGGTTTGTTTTTCTGATTGTGGAAGCAACACATTCTTTTGTGAAATTGCATGTACTCCCCAATACAAATACAAATTAATTGACTATTAACCATTTGGTATCTACGCATTCATGTGCACTTGAAAATGATGTAATATTGTAGGATAAGATTTCTCTCATTGATTAGCATCCCTTCTAAAAGTGGGGTATATGGTTAATCTTAGTTCTAGTCTTTTCCCTTAATTTTTTCCTTTTAGTCTTTATTAGAGAATTGTAAGTTTATAGAAAAATTATGCACAAAATTGAGAGTTCCATATATCCCCTCAAACACACTTATTAGTAACATTTTGTATTAGTGTGATACCTTTGTTAAAATTGATGAATCAATGTTATTATAATTATATTATTATCTATAATCTACTGTTTATATTAAATATGTAAAAGAATTAGTGTTCAATCTAAGTGCTGTACAGTTACATGGTCTTTTTAAAAATTTTACATGAATAATATGTAAATATATATATACACACACACAGCAAAAATTTTCCATTTTAACCACTTTCAAATATACAAGTCAATGGTGTTAGTTACATTAACAATGTTATGCTAAGATCACCCCTATTACCAAAACTTTTTCAGAACACCAAACTGAAACTCTGTATTTATTAAGCATCATTTCCTCATTCTTTTCTCTATCCTGGACACAGGTAAAATTTATTTTAGTTTCTGACTCTATGAATTTTCATATTCTAATCATTATATATAAGGGAAAATATACAATGTTTGTCCTGTTGTTTCTGGCTTATTTCACTCAATTTGATGTCTTCAAATTTCATACATTTTGTCATATGTAACAAGAACTTCTTTCCTTTGTATGACTAAGTAATATTCAACTGTTTATATATACCACAATTTTGTTTACCCATTCATCTTTTGATACATATTTGTTTTGCTTCCGTCTTTGGCAATTCTGAGTGATGCAACTGTGAACATCAGTATGTAAAGATCTGTCCATGTTCTTCATTTCAGTTCTTTTGGTATACACCTAGAAATGAGATTTCTGGGTCATATGATAATTCTATACTTAACTTTGTGAGGAACTGCTAAACTGGCTTCCACAGTGACTACACCATTTTACATTGCCACCAACAATGAATAAATGTACACATTTCTCCACATCTTTTCCAACAGATGTTATTTTCCGTTTTTGTTTGTTTGTTTGTTTTAGTATCCATTCTACTGGGTATGAAATGGCATCTCATTGTGGTTTTGGTTTTAATTTACTTAATGGCTAATAAAGTAAAGCATTCTGTCCTCTTTCTTGCAGCAGGTTTCCTTGATCGCAAATAAATGTATGAGTCACTTCTCCTGTCCCAGTGGTATCTTTGCAGATTTATCAAATTAAATAACATTTTCAGCTTAAATGATGGCTTGCCAAACCACATAATGTCCTTCAGAAGTCATGACATTCATTTATTATTGCAAACCTAATCCTTAGGATAACATTGAATATATTAGTAGATATTCAATACATGCTTGCCAGTAAAGTATTCAAATGATCAATGTAACCCAGATAATTTAGAATATGTAAAATTCTGACAAACTGTAAATTGCATCAGAATTGTCTGTCCTGAGCTTTTCCCTTTAATGAGGCTCCAAGGTTTAGCCTTCATTGATCCTGAGCATACACAGCACTCAGAAGGCTTTGGCTTTCTGACTACAATGCTAACTTTAGTAATAGCAACTCTCCCAGGCATTCTTCATGACAGAACCCAGATTACACATCCTTGACCATGAAGTAAATATCTAATTACTGATAGTAAGAAATACTAGAATAAATGGAGCAATGTATATATTTGTGGAACTTACAAAAGCCAATTAAAATTGTTGCAACAAAGAATGCATTGGGAAAGATTTTGAGCATTAGCATAATTTAACACTCAGTAATTTCTTTTTTATATTTATATATATATTAAAAGATGCTTAGATTACATATTATGTTTCAGATTAGGGTGGTAACCAATTAGTAGGTTGTGAAATATATTTAATATTTCAAAACAAGCATTTAAAAGAGAAGTAGAATGGATACAGAATATCAAGGTGTGTTTCTGATAATAAAGGTACATGTTACTTCAAAAAAAAAAAAGAATGCATTAGGAGTAGAACTAATGCAGCCATTTATAAATGGGATTGTGGCTGAAAAGAGTAGTCTATGAATGTAAATGTCAATTGAAAGAATTCTAGAGAATAATCTAGGGACTGAATAGCATAGTGAATCCAGAGATGCAATATAATTGTGGCTAATAGCACAAATACTAGAATATCATTCCATGAATGAGAACAAATGTACCTCACTGTTGCAAGGTTCTAAGAATGTGAAGAAGCATGAGAAAAATACAATTAATATAACCTCTAAACTATACTTAACAGAAATACTGCTTTATTCTTTCATCAATGCCAAAGATGTACTCTGATAATAATAGGGGGATATGGAAAAAATATAACAAATGTACATTATATACCATAGTTAGTGGTAATAGTGTGATGATATTATCTTCTCATCTGTAACAAATTTTAAACAACAATTGAGTGTGTTGGTGAAGGTGTGTTGTATGTGAATTCCACACATGCATGATTGTATTGTAGGTTCGCAGTCTTTCTAATAATAACATATTTTTAAAAAGACAAAAGTACTTCCTCTCTACTGTAAGTTTTTACAAATACAAAAAAAAAAGGTAAATTTAAGCATTAGTAGTGACAAATCATGGAAAATATTGCAAAGTATCTTTGTTAACCAGTGATCATATTTTCCCCATCTGTAATTAGCTATAAAACGCTATGCCAGACTATACAAAGTATTCAGTTAAATAAAGAATGTTGGTAAATAATAACAAAAATGAATGCATTGGTTTCTATTTTAGAGGGGTTTCTTTTAAGGATGAAACTGTAATAGTGGAATTTAGAGACTAAGAACAGTAAATTTCAGGCTTAATATCATATTTCACTGTCCTTTTTTGTATAAATCTAAGCCTAGCTCTTCTCATACAGCCTAGAGGGAAAGAAATTACTTACTCATATACAATGAAAATAAATATTATATCAAAATCTGCCTTTTTAAAAGACATTACCTCGAGATTCCTATAATAAGGGAAAGGGTTTCCCTGACCCACCTGAGATCAGAGAAAATGAAGTGGTGTGAAATCTGGGAATTCATCTCATTAACCCATCTAGAAGTGGAGCTAATGACTCTTCTGGGCTAAAGGAAGTAGCAGGAGGATAATCTCCATTTCTCCTCTCCTAGGGGTTTCAACCCATTTTCCTGTTTCAGTGATTTTCTCCATTACTTTGTGAAAGGGTTAAGATTGCACAGTCTGCAAAAAGACACTCCTAACCCCATGATAGAAGGATTCAGGAAACTGACCTGGCTGCACATTAATTTCACCTGAAAAAATAAAAGGGGGGTGTATTGGAGAAACTATGTCCTTTTTCTCAATGTGTTTTTATTTTCAA
>JAQZBX010065614.1:0-16266 GCA_029593785.1 Cabassous unicinctus | reverse complement strand
AGCACTTCCTTATGCAGATAAAATAACATAGAAATACATCATATATAATTTATATACTCTTATTTTCACCCCTTTTCTCACAAATGGTGGCATACTTTATAAACTATGCTGCAATGCTCTTTTTATTCAGCAAGTCCTGGAGATCTTTCCATACCAACAGATAGAGTGTCCTCCTTATTTTTTACCACTGGATAGTACTCTCCTGTATGGATATGCCTTATCTGAAAGACCATTTTAAGCACCTATGTGTGAGTAAACCCTTCCTCCTCCACCATCTCTACATCAGATTTTGCCTTCTTTTTCACCTGGGTAATCTGATAAATCAGTCATGCCAGTGTGTTCAAAGGATAGAAACGTGTTTATGTATCTCTGTAGAAAGTAAAATAGTCTTTTTGGATCAACTCCCAAAGGAAGTAACAAGTGAAGCATCTTGGGGCAGGGACTGTGTCTCTTTGTCTTTCATATTCTTAAAAATGTCTCTCCCTACGATGAAGACATAGCAGGCGCTCAGTTCACTCCAGTTGAGTGGAATTGATTCCCAAGGTGACTGTTGTGTGTTCTGCAGGCTGCTAATGAAGGAACTCTTTGAGGCAAGTCTCTTGTACACTTTCAGGGGCATCAGGCACTCTGCCTGCAAACGGAGGCTGGTGGGAGGGTAGGCGTGGGGTGCCTTCTGGTTATTTTACCCTAGTTGTTTCAGAGTGTAATAAGAAACCTACCAATATTCTCTTAACATTGTCTTCTTCCTTAACTAAAAGCATTCTTAAAATTAAACCAGATCATTTTATAGTAATAGCATATTATTCGATTTTCCACAAGTAAATTCCTTGCAGCCAAAATGCTAGTGTACAGCATGTAAGATGCATTACCTGAGAAGAGAATAAAGCTAGCATTTTTATGTTAGTAATTATTGCTGACTTGTTCTGTGCTCTTAGTATTCTAGGCAGCTCCACTGCTTCTGTGTGACTGCTATTTTCAGCCATCTTTTATCTGGGATTTTTCCTAACAACTTCTTTTTTTTTTTTTTTTTTTCATTTCCACAGTTAAGGAGAGCAGGTAAGTAATTCTTCCTTGCAGAAAGATGTGGGCTGTATTTGTATATGTGAAAAGACCAGATTGTGCTGGCTGCCCGTTATTTAGGTTGTCTTAATGAAGATTATGGATTGCTGCAAAACTGATTTATCTGCAGCCTCTAGGTCAATAAGAGAAATGACCCAAATGAACAAATTGGTGGTGCTGTGTATTAGTCAGCCAAAGGGGTGCTAATGTAAAATACCAAAAATGGGTTGGTCTTTACAAAGGGTATATATTTGGGGTAGAAGTCCACAGATACCAGGCCATAAAGCGTTAAGTTTCTTCTCACCAAAGTTCATTGCCACATGTTGGAGGAGGACAGCTTCCAACGTTTGCCAGGGTTCAGGCTTCTTGGGTTCCTCTCTTCCCGGGGCTGCATTTCTCTCCGGGCTTAGCTCCCTTGGTTCCTTCACAAGGTCAGCTGTAGACTCTCAGGCGAATGGCTCGCTTCTCTTCTCCTGGGGCCTTCTTTCCAACATCAAAACTGCTTCTCAGTAACGGCTTCAACTCTGTTCTTTGCCTTGCCTTTTATATTCGGTTCCCCACCCACCAAGGGGTGGGGCTTAACGCCCTACTGACATGGCCCAGTCAACGCCCCAATCATAACTCAATCATGCCCAGATTAACAGATCACTTTACAAGCATGATCCAATTATATTTTTGGAATTCATAATTACATCAAATTGGCCAACGGTTACATGCTGTATTGCTGGTCACCCACCCTATTCAGAAGTGGCCAGAAAGGAGATGATGGCTAGGTCAAGAGGCCACTTCCAAGGTTTTAAACTACCATGAATACCTCTGCCCAAAATCAAGGTGGGTTTCTTGCCCGTTTATAGGCATACCTGAGAGAGATTGCAGGTTCAGTTTCAGACTACTACAATAAAGCAAATATCACAATAAAGCAAGTCACAGGATTTTTTGGCTTCCCAGTGCATATAAAAGTTATGTTTACACTATACTGTAGAATATTAAGTGTTCAATAGCATTGTACCTTTAAAAAACAATGTACAATTGCAATGACAGACACAGGCTATTATATATCTTGCCATAACTTACAAAATTGTGCAGGAGAGAGTGTAAACTACAATGTAATCCACGCTTAGTGGCAATGCTCCAAAATGTGTTCATTGATTGTAACAAATGTACCACACTAATGAAGGATGTTGTTGATGTGGGAAAATGTGGGAGGGGTAGGGAGCAGGGCATATGGGAATCCCCTATACATTTTATGTAAATTTATGTAATCTAAGTATCTTTTAAATATATATATATTTAAAAAAAAAAAAAGAACAAAAACAATGCATATACCTTAGTTTAAAAATACTTCCTTGCTAAAAAATGCTAACCATCATCTGAGCCTTCTCATAATCTTTTTGCTGGTGGAAGGTCCTGCCTCAATGTTGATGGCTGCTGACTGGTCAGGGAGATGGTTGCTAAGGGTTGGCAATTTCTTAAAATAAGACAATGAAGTTTGATGCATCAATTGATTCTTCCTTTCACAGAAGACTTCTCTGTAGCATGTGATGCTCTTTGATAGCATTTTACCTACAGCAGAGCTTCTTTCAAAATTGGAGTCAACCCCATCAAATCTTGCTGCTGCTTTATCAACTAAGTTTATATAATAATCTAAATCCTTTGTTGTCATTTCAATGATGTCCACAGCATCTTCACCAGGAGTAGTTTCCATCTCAACAAACCACTTTCTTTGCTCATCCATAATAAGCAGCTCCTCATTTGTTAAAGTTTTATCCTAAGACTGCAGCAATTCAGCCACATCTTCAAGCTCCACTTCTAACTCAAGTTCTCTTACTATTTCTACCGTATCTGCAGTTACCGCCTCCACTGAAATCTTTAATCCCTCAAAGTCACCCAGGAGGGTTGAAATCAACTTCTTCCAAATTCCTGTTAATGTAGATATTTTGACCTCCTCCCATGGATCACAAATGTTCTGAATGGCATGTAGAATGGTGAATCCTTTCCAGAGGTTTTCAGTTTACTTTGCCCAGATCCATCAGAGGAATCACTATCTATTGAAGCTATAACCTTACTAAATGTATTTTTTCAATAATAGGACTTGAAAGTTGAAATGACTCCTTGATCCATGGGCTGAAGTATGGATATTGTGTTAGACATGAAAACAACACAAATCTCATTGTCCAACTCCATCAGACCTCTTGGGTAAACAGGTGCATTGTCAATGAGAAGTCATATTCTGAAAGGAATCTTTTTTTCTGAGCAGCCGGTCTCAATAGTGGATTTAAAATATTCAGTAAACAGATTTTGTAAACAGATGCGCTGTCATGCAGACTTTGGGTTCCATTTGTAGAGAACAGCTGGAGTAGATTTAGCATAATTCTTAAGGGCCCTAGGATTTTTGGAATGGTAAATAAGCATTGGCTTCAACTTAAAGTCACCAGCTGCATTAGTCCCTAACAAGAGAGTCAGCCTGTCCTTTGATGCTTTGAAGCCAGGCATTGACTTCTCCTTAGCTATGAAAGCCCTAGATGGAATCTTCCAATATAAGGCTATTTCATCTACATTGAAAATCTGCTGTTTAGTGTAGCCACATTCATCAATTATTTTAGCTAGATTTTCTGGACAACTGGCTGCAGCTTCTCCACCAGCACTTGCTGCTTCTCCTTGCACTTTCATGTTATAGAGATGGCTTCTTTCCTTAAACCTCATGAACCAACCTCTGCTTGTTTCAAACTTTTCTTCTGCAGCTTCCTCTCCTCTCCCAGCCTTCAAAGAATTGAAGATAGTTAGGGCCTTGTTCTGGATTAGGCATTGGCTTAAGGAAATATTGTTGCTAGTTTGATCTTCTATCCAGACCACTAAAACTTTCTCCATATCAGAAAAAAAGACTGTTTCACTTTCTTATCATTAGTGTGCTCACTGGAGTAGCACTTTTCATTTCCTTCAAGAATTTTCCCTTTGCAGTCACAACCTGGCTAACTGTCTGGTGCAAGAGATCTAGCTTTTGGCCTGTCTTGGCTTTAGAAATGCCTTCTTCACTTAGCTTAGTCATTTCTAGCTTTTGATTTAAAGTGAGACACTTGAACAGTTAAAGGCCTAATTTCAATATCGTTATGTCTCAGGAAATAGAAAGGCCCAAGGAGGTTCAAGGGAGAGAGAAGGGGGAACAGCTGGTTGATGGAGCAGTCAGATTACACACAACATTTATCAATTAACTTTCTCATCTTATATAGACATGGTTCATGGCATCCCAAAACAATTACAATAGTACCATCAAAGATCACAGGTCACTGTAACAGATACAATAATAACAGAAAAGTTGAAATAGTGCAAGAATTACCAAAATGTAACATAGAGACATGAAGTGAGCACATGCTGTTGAAAAAATGGCATCAATAGACTTGCTCAACACAGGGTTGCTACAAAACTTCAATTTGTAAAAAGCACAATATCTGCGAAGCGCAATAAAATAACACACAATAAAATGAGTTATGCCTTTATTCTCTCTGGAGTACTGTATGTAACAGAGAAAAACAATTGTTATTTCAAATGCTGTTAATGGAAACCCTGTCCAGGAGGGACTTTTGCTCTTGTTGATTGCCCATTTATATATGAAAAATGAGGCTCAGAGCAAAATACCAAAGAAGGAAGCAGAACAAAGAAAGAGCTTCATTGCTCTGCAAAGAGAAGAGACAAAGAAGAGAAAACCACCTGTATTAGTCAGCCAAAGGGGTGCTAATGCAAAATACCAATAATTGGTTAGTTTTTATAAAGGGTATTTATTTGGAGTAGAAGCTTACAGTTACCAGGCCATAAAGCGTAAGTTACTTCCCTCACCAAAATCCATGGCCACGTGTTAGAGCAAGATGGCCGCTGACGTTTACCAGGGTTCAGGTTTTCTGTGTTCCTCTCTTCCTGGGGCTTGCTTGTCTCCAGGCTCAGCTCCTCCGCTATATCCACAAGGTCAGCTGTAGACTATGAGGCTCTCTAGGCTTTGCATCTCTCCACAAGGCCAGCTGTAGACTATCAGGCAAATGGCTCTGTCTCTTTTCCCGGGGCCTTCTCTCTTTCCTCACGACCAAGCTCCTATGTGTGCTTACTTCCCGGGGCTCCAGCTCAAGACTCCAGCATCAAAACTCAGCATCAGAACTCCAACTCAAAACTCCAACTAACTCCTCTGCTCTACCATGTAGTTTTATCTCTGAGTCCCCGCCCACCATTCTACTGACATGGCCCAATCAAAGCCTTATCATAATTTCATCACACCCAGAGGAAAAGACCAGTTTACAAGCATAATCCAGTATCTATTTTTGGAATTCATAAATAATGCCAAACTGCTACACCACCCAAGGGAACTCAACATCAGGGCAGGAGGGCCAAGCAAAGAAAGAGAAAGCAATGCCCCACAAGGTGGTCCTGGGAACAGGATGATTGGGGATATTTAACATTCAATTTAAATTGCTTTCTGTGCTATAACCCCTCTCTGTTGTCCCTGCCAAACCCTTCAGTAAAATCTGCTACAAATACAACCTGTGTCAATCAGTGGTACTTTGGGGAAGGGCAGGAAAAGAGTGAAATGTGACACGAGGTGATGGGGTATGGAATTGAAGCGCCCCCCACCCCCCAGCAGTGGGAACACAGACTCACACAGAGGAGACTGTGTGAAAGGAGCCAGTCAGAGTCAGTATGAAATAGAAAGACATAAACCCTTGGAAGAGTCCCAGAGATCTGAAGGGACTCTGGATTTCTCACTTTCCATAGGCTAGTGGCTCAAGCCATTTTAGTTCAATAATACAGAAAAGGGTAACTCCATAATTCTGGAAGAATGAGAAAACCCAGGCAGCTGACAGTAATGTGTATAACTGAGGTTAATTTACACAAATTTTCTAAGGAAAGAACTGTGAGATGTCCCGAGTCCATGTAATAAGAATTATTCCTTTGTTTAGGCTGTTTACAAGAAAATGTGGCGGCTCAGAGTGCCACAATCTTTGGAGGGCAAGAAATGTAAGTTTTACACATCTATAACTAAATTTAATTTCTGTTTACAGTTCTTATTCATTGTAGTCATTCTGTATATGCAGAGTGGCAGCTAAGCTGAGAATTAGAGAGTGAGAGAGAAAAGGTGGTAGATTGAATTCTGTACCCCAATTTAGATATGTTCTTAATCTTCATTAAGTGAAGTGTGGGTGTGAGCCCATTGTAGATAGGATCTCTTATGATGTTATTTTAGTTAAGGTGTGGCCCAACTGAATGAGGGTGGTTCTTAATCCATATTACTGGAGTCCTTTATAAACAGAAGAAATGCAGGCATGGTGAGAAAAAGCCACAAGGGCAACTGGAAGTCGAAAGTCAACAGAACCTGGAAGAGAAAGGAGAGGACATTGCCATATGACATGAGACAGGGGACAAGCCAGGGACCCCAAGGATCACCAACAGCCAGCACCAGAATGTTACAGACTTTTGGGGAAAGCATCACCTTGTTGACACCTAGATTTTTTACTTCTCCTAGCCTCAAAACCATAAGTTAATAAATTCCTGTTGTTTAAGCCAACCCATTGTGTGGTATTTGTCATAATAGCCTGGCAAACTAAGATAACTGCCAAAGTGCCACTGTGGTCATCCTACTTTCTGCCTTAGAGAGTTTCCATCTGATATTTGGTCATTGGTCCATGTGGGTTGAGCAAGGTTGTCCTTCATTCCCAACCACAAAATTTTTCTAAGCCTAGCTCTCCCTGAGCCCCTTCTATGTCATCACAGACTTGCAGGGATCATTTACTTCTTCTGTGGGTCTACCTAGGACTCCTCACTTTTTGGTGAATAGAAAATATTCCACCATATCTGCATCACATTGAGGTACAGGGTGCAAGGACCCAACTGTTAAAGTAGACACACCTTAGAATAAGGCCACTGGTCTCCCCTGTCATCTACTCCCTCAAACCTATCTCATGGATTTAATTACCCACCCCTGTAGGGAGAGAAGCAGGGACCCAAGTCTCCCTACCTCAGGGACCTCCAACTTCTAAGTGTTCCCTTCCTCCAATGGTGTTCTCCAGGCTCACTCAAAGGAGGCCAAGCTCTTATAAATCATATATTCTCTCAGGGCTGCAGGGCCTAAACTTTTGAAATTAAAAAATGCGACTTTTGCACTGATGGGCACCTCTTCCTTGAGGCAATGAGCATTCAGTGGCCAAACTGACAGTGTCACCATTTCTGCCATCAGTACACGTAAGAGAGAGTTAGATGAAGGTCATCTGGCATGGCAGCTTCTCAGATAATCTCAGCTCAAGGCCACAAAGGTCAGTGTCTCCTCCAGGACACCATGAGTTTGTACAACGATGTGGTGTATAGAAAGTATTTATAATTCAGCCTATTTTACTGGGAATGAGAATACATATAATTTTATTGAACCATAAAGAATCTGGCTCCTTCTAAGGTATTTCACTTCTTAAAGTCTTCTTTGGATAGTCAAGTGTCCTCTACTGTCTTAAGAACTTTTATTCAAATCAAAGATTCTGAACCTAAGGTACATGAACTCCCTGAAATTATATGCAAAATTGTGTAGGTGCCTTTTTTGCAGATAATCATCTATGGGTTTTTTGTTTGTTTGTTTGTTTGTTTTTTATCATATTCTCCAAGCAGTTCATGACCCAGAAAAGGTTAAGAATGATTGTTCTATGGGGAATAATATATGGACCAGAGTGGACTTACTGGTATTCTACTATAGACTTATTGTGATTCTAGCAATGGAAGAAATTATATCATGGATGTGGAGACAGTGGCCACTGGAGGTGCTGAAGACAGGGAGAAGGAAAAAGAGGTATAATATGGGGCCATTTTCAGGACTTGGAATTGTCCCAAATGACATTGCAATGACAGATACAGGCCATTATATATCCTACCATAACCTACAGAATTGAGTGGGAAAGAGTGTAAGCTACAATGTAAACTATAATCCATCATCAGTGGCAAAGCTCCAAAATGTGTTCATCAATTGCAATGAATGTACCACACTAATGAAAGAAGTTGTTAATGTGGGGAAAAGTGGGAGGTGTATGGTGTGGGGCATATGGGAATTCCTTATATTTTTTTATGTAGCATTTTATGTAACCTAAGTATCTTTTAAAAATAAATAAAAATATATTTAAAAATAAATAAATAAAATTTAAAATTGAAAAAAAAGAACAATTGTTTTAACCAAAGGTCTCAAATCTATGTCCCCTTGATGTTTGTGCTTCCCTTTGACCACACTTTGAAGCTCAAAGAGAAATTAAAGATCTATTCAAGTGAACAAGGTATTCTATACACTCATTAAAACCTTGAAATACCCACACTTTATGTCTGATATCCTTTCCCACTGGTTCAACTAATGATGGCAGCTTAGTTTTGAGGGAAACTAGATGTGACTTCTGTCATCTCTTGACCACAAAGGCTGCTAGTATCCTCACTATGATTATGCAAGCTTCTAGACACTGGGCATGTTACTCTTCAATCATGAATTTCTGAGCAGCTGTTCTCCCCTGGTCCAAAATAATGAAGTTACATACTTCATATAGTATAAAACTCCTTTGTATGCATTATATCATCTGACGTTTATCACAACTCCATAGGATAGTTAAGGTAAGTATTCTGGGCCCCATTTTACAGATGCAGAACTGAAGCTTACAGACAGTAAAGACTGGTGTATGGTCCTACTGGAGCTTACATTCAGCAGAATGTAACTCTGCAAAAAAAATTATTTTTACATTTTTTATTTATTTTTTTAAATTAGAGAAGTTGTTCTCATATACTCCACCCCTTGTTATCAACACTTTGCGTTACTGTGGTACTTTTGTTGCAATTAATGAAAGAATACTATAATTGTACTGTTAGCTATAGTCCATAGTTTACATTATGCATTAATGTGGTATGTTTGTTTTAACTCTAGAAAGAACATTTTTATAATTGTACTATTTATTACAATCCATCATTTACAATAGAGTTCACCGTGTTGTACAGTCCTATGTTTTATCTTTCCATATTTATTCTAGTAACATACATATGACCTAAAGTTTCTCCTTTTAACCACATTCACATATATAATTAAGTGCTGTTAATTACACTCACAATGTTGTGCTACCAAGACACCATCCATTTCCAAAACTTTAGAATAATCAACCCAAATAGAAATTCTGTACAAATTAAGCACTAACTCCTAATTCTCTACCCCCAACCCAGCCCCTTTTAACTATATTCCTGATTCTAACCCTATGAGTTTGCTTATTCTAAATATTTCATATCAGTGAGTTCATACAATGTTTGCTCTTTTGTGTCTGGCTTATTTCACTCAACATAATGTCATCAAGGTTCATCCATGTTATTGCATGAACTGGAACTTCATAGCTTTTTAATGCTGAATAATGTTCCACTACACATACATACCACATTTTGTTTATCCATTCATCAGTTGATGGGCACTGGGGCTGCCTCTATTTTTTGGCAATTGTGAATAATGCCACTACAAACATTGGCGTGCACATATCTGTTCAAGTCCCTGCTTTCAATTCTTTGGAGTATATAACTAGTAGAAGGATTGTCAGGTCACAAGGTAATTCTATACTTAACTTTCTGAGGAACTACCAAGCTGCCTTCATCTCAAGATATTTACTGACTTCCCTTGCAATTCTTCTTTGGCCCACTGATTGTTTAAGAGAGTGTTATTTAACTTCCATATATCTGTAGATTTTCTGGTTCTGCACCTGTTAATGATTTCAGTTTTGTTCCATTTTGGTCAGAGAAGTTGCTTTGTATAATTTCAAACTTTCTAAATTTCTTGAGACTTGTTTTGTGACACACATATGGTCTATCCTAGAGAATGATCTATGACCACTTGAGAAGAATGTATGTCCTGCTGTTTTGGGGTACAATATTCAGTATATGTCTGTTAGGGTCTAGTTCATATATCATACTCTTCAAGTTCTCTATTTCCTTATTGATCTTCTCTCTAGATGCTCTATCTATTGATGAGAATGATGTACTGAAGCCTCCAACTATTATTGTAGAGGTGTCTATTTCTCCATTAAGTTTTTTTTGTATTTATACTTTTTAATTTTTTTTAAAGATACTTAGATTACATAAATATTACATAAAAAATATAAGGGATCCCATATGCCCCACTCCCTATGCCTCCCACATTTTCCCACATTAACACCATCCTTCATTAGTGTGGTACATTTGTCACAATTGATGAACACATTTTGGAGCATTGCCACTGAGTGTGGATTATAGTTTACATTGTAGTATACACTCTCTCCCACACAATTTTGTAAGTTATGACAAGATATATAATGGCTTGTATCTGTCATTGCAATGTCATTCAGGACAATTCCCCAGTCCTGAAAATGTCCCCATATTACACCTATTTTTCCCTCTCCCTCCCATCAGAACCTCCAGTGGCCACTGCCTCCATATCAATGATAAAAGCTCTTCCATTGCTACAATCACAATAAATCTATACTAGAGTAACAGTAAGTCTACTTTAGTCCATTGTTCATCTCCCAATCCTGAGGATTCTGGGATGGTGATACCCCCTCCACTTCTAATTGAGAGGGAGCTTAGATCCCATGGGACAGATGGATGGGACTATCTTGCTTGCAGTTGCAGACTCTCTGTTCCTTGGGATGGTCATTGTCCATCATCCTTGTTAGTTGTCCTGGGTAAGTCCAATGAACTGGGGAGTAGGTGTTGCAACTCTGTTGAGGTTCAGAGTCCATCTGGCACATGGACAGCCCAAAGATTTAAGTCTCTTGGACATACACCTATCAACTCTAGTACTAACTGTAGGTTCAAAAGGAAGGGACAGAAGAGCCATGTGTAGGGAAACCACAACTGAGTCCAACTCTGTCACACTGGGGAGCATAAATTCCAAAGTAGGGCCCACTGGGAGGGCACCAAACTCCTGAACTGTCTGCCCTGACTATAGTATCTGGATGTCTCCAGAGCCCTCTGGAGCCCTGCTATTCGAGGCAATATTTACTTTGACAGTCAATGAGATCCTGCTGAGACGTGCATAAGTGTAACCTCTGTAATGACCTCTCAACTCACTCTGAAGTCTCTTAGCCATATAAACTCATTTGTCTTTACCCTTCCCCCCTTTTGGTCAAGGTCTTTTTCTAGTTGCATTGCTATTAAAAATTAATAGAAGGGAGCAGATGTAGCTCAAGTGGTTGAGAGCCTGCTTCCCACATACAAGATCCCGGGTTCGATCCCCAGTACCTCCTAAAAACAAAAACCAATAAACAAATGATAAAACCAGCTCTCATTGGGGAGTGGATGTAGCTCAGTGGTTGAGTGCCTGCTTCCCAGGTATGAGGTCCTGGGTTCAATCCCCAGTACCTCCTAAAAAAAAAATAATAGAAGACACAATTTTGTTTTATGCTCTATTTCATAATTTTTAAAAGTTGTATCTTTTAATACTTGGTATAAAGTATTAAAATGACAAAGAAATATGTAGAATAAAATGTGACAACCTGCTTTACCATCGCCAATCCTACACCACCTCCAATGTTAACCATGCTGCTGTTAGGCAATTGTCTTTCTAGAACTTTTTCTTGGATTCCCATGTGTGTTTTGAACCCAGTTTCTCTAACTCTGGGTCCTCACTACATGCTATCTTTCTCTCATATACCTGAGATAATGTTTACTGTTCCATTGGTTGTTAGTTCAAAGTGTTCTTTCTCTTCAGCAACCCATTGAAGTATGTGTGTGTGCTTTAATAATCATTCCCAGGAAGAAAAAATCAAACAAAGTGATCTTCATGTGGCAAAATGTACACATTTTTGGAAAGCTTTTAGAGATTGCAAAATGGATATACTTGCTTTGCATTCATCCAACAGCCAGGCTGTATATGTAAAAGGTATAAAAAGCAAGTCTTGTGAGGTGTTTTCCACCTAGCTCAGAAGGTAGTCTACTCTCCTACATAAACAGGGAAAGTAGGTGTTTACCCACAAAGCTCTGACGAGCACCCCCCAAGTTTCACCTACCAAAAATACATCTTTTCCCACTGCCTGGACAAGGTGCTACTCTCTCCTTTGATAACTCAAAAATTTCTCCTTTTTAATACAAACTTTAAAAAAAATTGTTTCCAGATGGCCACTGCTGCAGAGCTCATATGGTGCCTGGGAGGAAAAAGGGAAACTTTGGCCCCTCTAGTCTTTTCCATTTGAAACCTGGACTAGAGGTCTGGAATGCTCAATCTGATACAGAGAGAGGGAAGCTCAGGGCCTGAGAGGTGGAGTCACCAGACAAGACTTGCAGCTCTGGTGGCCTGTTCCCTAGCCTGATGTTCTTTCTGCTTCACACACCACAGTCCTTAGAACACGCCATTCCCTGAGTGCCAAACAAATGAGGCATCTCTGTGTAATGGCCAAGTTTAAAATATTTCATTAACTTTGCTATCCATGAAAAATAAAACAGTAAAAGAGAGGCAGACAGAGAGAATGAGAGACTGAGGCAGAGGAGAGAATCTTGGTGGTGAAAATCTGAAGTCCAAGAGGAATAAAAAAAAAGAGAAGATGGGATATGAAGAAGCAGTGGGGTGGAGGGAAGATGGAGGACAGGGATGAACAGAAGGGATGTACATAGAAAGGACCTCAACATACTGTGGCAGCCAGGTTCCAAGATTGGCCCCAGCAAGCCTCCCATACCTGTATGCGCATGTCACCCCTCACATGAAAAGGTGGGTCTTGTTTCCCCTCTGCTTATAACTGGGCCAGCCATAGGAGTGCTATGACCAATGGAATGTGGTGGATATGAAATTCTGGGACTTCCAAGCACAGGCCTTAATAGGACTGGCAGATTCCATGTCCTTAATCTTGGAACACTTGCACTTGGAATTCTCCCACTTAGAACACTGCTGCCACACCTTAAGAAACCTTAGCCACATAGAAAGACTATGTGGAGGAGAATCAAAGTGCCTTGGTTGACAGCCCCCATGGAGGATCCAGGACCATCTTGGATTTTCCAAGCTCTCTTGAGCCCTGCAATGACTGTGACTCCAGATGACATCATATGGAGGAGAACTGCCCAACTGAGCTCAGTCAACCCACAACTTTGTAAGAGATAAGAAAATTGTTGTTGTTTTAAGCCACAATGCTTCAGGTCACTTTGTTCCATAGCTATAGGTGACCAATCTTGAAATCTGGCCCAAGATAGATCTTTTGTCTACAAACAGCTCTGTTTTTCTGGATAGCTTTTCCAATGCCAGGCAAGAACCCATTTTGGCCCCCCCCAAGGAAGGGTTTCCCTTATTCTCAAACCTAAGATCCCCTTCCTTAGGTCTTCAGGCAATAATAGCCAACCATGCCAGGGTCCCAGCTATTAACAAAATACTCTGGGTTCTGGGCTTCTAGATTCTTGGCTATGTCGCATAAAAGAATTTCAGGACACACCACAGGGTAGGCAAGGAAGTAAAGAGTTTACTAAGAAACAAAAAAAGAGATAAGTACACAACCCAAAACATGGGTTTAGGGCATGCTACAGAATGAGACATGCACGTGGGGCCTCATTCCTCCTCCCCTTTCCTAACGTTAGGGAGGGGCCCCTGCTGTTTGCTGTTCTAATTGGTTGCCCCACCTATTAGCTCTCAGGGGGCCAATGGGGAGGCCTGTTGTTTGGAGGTATCTGGGGCTTCCCCTTGACCCCAGAAAGAGTTCCACATGGGATCTTGTGGCCAGAGTTTAGGTGGGGTCTTTCTGGCTTTTTTCTTAGTAGAAGGGAGTTTCTGGGTGGAGTCTCGTGGCCATGTTCTCTGCCAGCCATGTTCTCTGCCAGGTCCCAGCTGTGGCAGGACATCTTCCCTCCTTTTCTATACTAACCTGCCTCAACTCCTTCTCTCAGAGAGTTTACACCCTTATTCTTAAGGGGAAGCTGAACGGCAACAGTCATTCTTCTGTAGCTGCTCCCTACTGGCTAGGGGTAAGTGTAAAACCCTCTGGCTATTCTATTGTGGTTAAGGGAAGATAGGTCCAGCACCATGGTTGGAACTGGATGAAATCCCCATGTGACTAATATCTTGTTCTGAAAGGCATTAATTCCAGGAAAAAATTAACTTAGTTAGAAATTAAGATACATATCCCAGTAAAAGGATAAAGAAGATGGTGGTAAGTGGGCCCAAAAAGGGGGCCAGCCATGACATATTGGGCCATGAGAGTGAGAAAGGCCAGGTGCCTTCAGCAGTTGAATCCTCCCAAAGTTGATGGGAAACAGCATTCTTCCTTTATGCTATTGGTTAACTCTAGGGAGAGATTGTGGTAGGCTTGCTGAGTTTGGTAAAAATTGGCAATCCCAGTTCCCACAGCAGTGATTATGCCTAGGACAGCTAAGAGAGAGGTGTGAGGAGAGGCACTGCTCTAGACACAAACTCACAAAGACAATATAGGCAACAGCAAGATAAGCACATGGCAAGCAAAATAAAGACAGTACTTAAGAGAGTCATTCCTTTATCTTATAGGCACATTCATTAACTACTTAGAAAATGAATTAAATTTACTAAGACTTTTAGCATGTTCAATATCCTTCCACATATGATCTAGAATAGAAAAGATACTATCATGTTCATCAGATATGTAGGTACAGCACTTAATACTAGTAAATGCACAAGTTCCTCTTTGAGCTGCAGTTAATAGATCTAAGCTCCAGGTTTGCAAATCCATACATGCCTCTCCATGAGAGCAGGCCATAATGCCAATTGTGTTTGTTTAAGTTCTACTAACATCACTCTGGTAATTATTGCTCCACTTGGTATATCCTTCACACAGCCAGCATGCCACAGCACCGTTGATCCTAGAGAGAAGCTAGGAAGGTAAGTCTCCAGTGTTTCACTGGCCTGGTGCATAGTGCCCTTTCAGCACTATGAAACAGAGCCAATCTAGAGGCAACTTCCACTGCAAATCTGGCTGTATCAAGCCATTTTCAGCTGCTGCAAGAGTCCAAAACTGCAACATACTCTCCATCTACTTCAGGCTCATGTCCAGATGTGATAGACACTTTTATTGTTTTAGGGGTCATAGTGACCAGCCTAGCCAATGATTCAAATAGAGAGGCACCAAGCAGGGTATTTGGGCCTGGTTTGAATGCACAAGAGAGTTTGACAATATTGAAATTTATCTCTTAATTTTTATATACTTTCTAAATACCTCCAATGCAGTTTATAACAATTAAATGAGCTTAACTATTTTAGTACTTTACTTTTTAGTTTTATACCTTTACCATGATTATGTTAATTAACAGGTATTTTACTTTAGCAGTACAGGGAGCACTACTTTCTCCATTATTTTATGAAAACCTAAGATTCCCAATGGAATCAAGATTACCTTCCCTTACCACCACCGTAACATGCAGATTGAGATGGCTTCTGACAGGTTTCTCTGTTATGAATCTACTTTTTGTTATCAATATCAGTTTAGGTTTCTATTTAATAATGGCTTCCTGGAATTAGCCATTTAAATGCTTCAGTTTAGAAGATGCTTTTACAAATTTCTTATACTGAACCATAACCATAAAGACTAGCTACTTTACATTTAAATAAGTTTATTAAAACTTTTTAAATAAGCTTATTAAATTACATTTAGAAACCAATGAAATTTATGTTTATCCATTTAAGAGTCTTGTCTTACATTCCTCATTCTGTTCCATGAAAACTAGTCATTTCACTTTAGAACAGATCTATATTCATTAAACATGAACTTTCAATTTTCATCTTAAAGATTTAATACATATAATGCTAATTTATTTAATTGGTATTCTATAAACCTAGGGATATAACACCCAAGCTAAATAAAAGTCAAACAATAATAGTTTATTCAAGGAGTGTTATTTTTTCCTTCCTTCACAGGAGGCTGAAACCTCTTTTCTGTAACAAAATTCTAAAATTGTGAGTAACTTTAAAAGCATACTGACTTCTAGGTCCTGGAATATATTATAATTATTTAGTTTGTTTTAATTATAATTTTAAAAAGGTATTTCTGTAACTTTCAAGGACTATTCCTTTACTTACTGAAATTTGGTAATAGGATTATTAACCACCCTTATTTTAAGACTGTTAAAAGGTTTACATTGGAGAATTACAGGACAAACTATAACTCTTAATTCCCGTGCCTAGAAGATAAGAGTTTTAATCTGTCGTATCTACCCCTTCTCCCATAGCTCTTGCAAAGATAAGGCCCTGGAGGTCAAAGA